>JASDQU010739317.1:166791-179002 GCA_032191745.1 Picea mariana | reverse complement strand
TTTAATCCATGAAAAAAGCCCATTGGCGTTCGATACACTTCAAACCTAGCACCTAACAAAAGTATTGATTTTGCTCCTAACTCAATTACAAGCTAGCAAATGATGTAAAACAACTTCAAATATGTTGATGATTGCACCGTCGTGAGACATCCTCCAAGATACATTATCCTCTATGACTGAGTTGAGTCGACTTGAGAGGGAGCCCAGTGTTGGGCATACCCACATGATGGGGCATCGTTCTCCTCTGTGTGTGAGTTGAGTCGTCCCCCAGTGGTTGGGGAATCATTATCCTCTGTGTGAGAGTTGAGTCATCCCCTGGTAGTTGGGTGTGCCCATGTGATGGGTGTATCATTCTCCTATGTGTGAGAGTTGAGACAATGTGGTACTCCAGATGATTATGTTGAGTATGACGTCCCTATGGTTGAGCATAGGTGGACGTGTCCCTAGTGGTTGAGCACTAGTGGACGTGTGGATCCCTTGCTATATTGTCAAAGTGTAAGATTTTCTTGTAACCCTAATTTTGATGTAAATGGTAAAAGTCGGCCCCACCATATGTGAAAGATAATTAAGATTTATTGTTATAATTAATTATTTTATGAGTTATTGAGGTCGGCCCTATTGTGCCAACATACACACCTATTGTTGTGTCTGGTCTAGTATAAATAGAGATGATTTCCCCATTGAGAAAACACTCACACACTTTTCACTTGTCATTTGGGCATTTCAGCAAGTACATTTTAGGGCTGAAGTGCGAACCTCTCTTGGGTGCAAGTTTCAAGGTTGTAGAGCACCCTCTTGTGTGCATTAGGGTTTTATGGTTGGGGGATCTTCTCTTGAGAATATAGCAAAGGATTGTTGGGTTTTCTTCCCTTGAGTAGAAGGGTATCCCAGGATATTTCCTGTGTTCTTGTGCATGGTACTTCTTCTTGTGATCTTGGTTATTGCAGCACTTGTGAATTGTGTAGCTGCATTTGTTTATGGTTCAGGTAAATTCTAAAATGAAATAAACTTCATGCTTCAGCCTAGCATAGTGAAAATTAAACATGGTTTCAGAGCATAGGTCTTGAATAATCCATTGCACAAGCATCAAGCAAGTCATCCTCTCTCTTCTGTTGAACCGTACGGTCCTCCTAGGGTTTCCAGAAAAATGTATGACCCCTTCTTTTTTGGGTGTTTCAGAGGATGACCTATTGAGTGTGATACAAAAGGATTTACCAGAGATAGATACCAATGAAGAGAAAGAAGGATGGAAGGAAGATGATGTCAAGGAAAGGAAGATAATCATATACTCAGTGAGAGATCATCTCCTACCTCGTATTGCCAACCCAAAGAAAACCCGTGAGATGTATGAAGCATTGAAGAATATGTTTGAGAGTAACAACACCCTCAGAGCTCTTACATTGAAGGGCCAGCTTCAAAATATCAAGATGACAAAAGGTGGCATTGTTGTTATCTTCTTCATGAATATGTCAAAGATCAGAGATTAGCTAGGTGCCATTGGAGAAATCATATCAGACAGAGAACTTTTCTTGACCACTCTTAATGCTCTTCCAAGACATTGGGAACCATTTCTTCAAAGTATCAGTGGTAGAGAAGAACTACCTACTTTCGATCGTCTATGGATAGACAGTACCCAGGAGGAAATCAAACTTATATCTAGAGGAGTAGAAGACTCCCCTCATGATGAAAATCATGCTCTTGCCTTTCATACAAAGAAAGGAGGAAGAAATAATAGAAACTTTAGTCAAACATTTAAAGGTGAGAAGACTTCATCAGCTTCAGGTTATGATCATAGAAAAGACAAGTCAAAGATCCATTGCTTACGTTGTGACAAGTACAGACACTTTGTGAGAAATTGTCCTACCAGGAAGAGAGGAAGACAATATGCCTCCACTACTGACATTGATCTAGACCCACCTCAAAGAGATGAAGACATGAGATACGAGGATTTCTTCCTCTAACCTTTCTCAGGAATACCAAAAGAAATATTGAGCATGATTGTAGACTAAGGTAAGTTTTGTAGTACATTCCTTATTTGATTTAATCATTAACCTGTAGTTGCTTACATTTTGATGATGAAGGGTATTATCCCTAGTGTGGGATCCCTCATGACTTGGACCATTATCCTTGGTACAGGAATCCAAATTTTCTTGGTTGGTTATTATCCTAAGTATAGAAGGCTATTTTGGTTGTTATCCCTATGGGAGGCCATCTTGGTTATTATCCTAGTACGGTAAGCCAGCAAAGTACTGTAGAGCTAGTAGAGGACCTGAGAAGACATGATATATCTCCAAGTTAGCAACACAAAAAAAGGAAGATGTGTGTCCTTTAGACTTCAGAGGGATTCGCTTGACTCAGAGCAAGTCAAACTATTTGAGAAAAAGCAAGAGACAATACCCTCTTCCCCTTCAGAAATTCAGAGGGAGATAGTTATTGATCCAGTTGATCATGTAGCTTCAGTTGATGTTCCCAGAGACATTGCGGAAGGCCATAAAATGACTGCATGGGCTCAACAAACTCTGCAGGAGGCAGAGGGACATACAACTTCTCGAGGCACATTCCGAGAGAGTAAGAAACCAAAGAGATTTTCGAGCTATTTTTCAACCATGAGCCACATCATTGATACTGAACCTTCTTGTCATGGAGAAGCAGCAGGTTAGCAGGTATGGCAAGATGCCATAACAAAAGAGTATTAGTCCATCATTAAGAATGATGTGTGGGATATTATTCTAAGACCAGAAGGGAAGTCTTTAGTGACTTCCAAGTGGATCTATAAGATCAAGCATGCAGCTGATGGAAGTGTTGAGAAATACAAAGAGAGATTTGTAGCCAGAGGATTCTCACAGGTGGAGGGAATTTATTATGAGGAGACATTTTCTCCTATAGCCAGATACACTTCCATATGTACTATCATTGCACTAGTTTCATCCATGGGTTGGAAACTACATCAGATGAATGTAAAGACAGTCTTTCTCAATGGTGATATTGAGGAATAAGTTTACATCGAGCAGCCAGAGGGATTTTTGATACATGACAAGAAATCTCATGTGTGCAGGTTGAAGAAAGACTTGTATGGACTAAAGCAGGCACCTCGTTCTTGGTACGAGAAGATGGATGGATTCCTGATGAGTTTGGGCTTCAGCAAGAGTGTTACTAATCTAAACCTATATTATCACATTGTTGGTTACAAGTGCCTGATCTTGGTCATGTATGTAGATGATTTATTCGTCACCAGTTCAGAAAGACTTATTGTTGAATGCAAGCGAGCATTGACTTCTGAATTCAAGATGAAGGATCTGGGTATGATGCACTACTTCTTGGGAATAGAAGTATGGAAAAGGACTGATGATATTTTCCTAAGTCAAGGAAAATATACAGTGGATATATTGAAGAAGTTCGGTATGACAGACTGCAAATCCATGCCTACATTGATGGTGATGGATTTGAAGAAAATGAACGAGGCTTCTACTAATTCAGGCGAGATTGATCCACATTTATACCGACAATTGATTGGATCATTAATGTATTTGGTTAAAACCAGACCTGATTTATGTTATGCAGTGAATGTACTAAGTCAGTTCATGAGTCATCCGAGACAGACTCACTCGATAGTAGCGAAGCATGTATTGAGATATCTATGAGGCACAATTGGATATGGCCTGAGATATGCCTCTAGTGTAGACATGAGATTGCAGGGATATTTTGATGCAGATTGGGCAGGGAGCGCAATGGACCAGAAGAGCACATCTGGTTGTTGTTTTACCTTGGGATCTGCCATGGTTTCCTGGTGCAGCAAGAAACAAATCTTTGTGGCTTTGAGTACCGCAGAAGCAGATTATATAGCATTGAGTGTGGCAGTCCATGAAGTAGTGTGGCTTCACAAGATCCTGCAATATTTATTTGATCATGAGATGGATTCTACCATTATTCATTGTGATAACCAGAGTTGTGTGAAGCTCTATGAGAATCATGTGTTTCACGATAAATCGAAACACATTGAGATAAAATATCATTATATCAAATACATGGTGCAGAGGAAAGCAGTACATGTGCAGTACCTTCTTACACATGAGAAGATTGCAGATATCTTCACCCAACCGCTTGCCAGGACAAAGTTCGAGTACTTCCGTGAGATACTTGGCCTGGTGGAGAATGCCTCCCTAGATGAGAGGGAGTGTTGATGATTGCAGCGTCGTGAGACATCCTCCAGGATACATTCTCCTCTATGACTGAGTTGATTCGACTTGAGAGGGAGCCTAGTGTTGGGCATACCCACGTGTTGGGGCATCATTCTCCTCTGTGTGTGAGTTGAGTCGTCCCCCGGTGGTTGGGGCATCGTTCTCATTTGTGTGAGAGTTGAGTCGCCCCCCAGTGGTTGGGTGTGCCCATGTGATGGGTGTATTGTTCTCTTCTGTATGAGAGTTGAGACGATGTGGTACTCCAGATGATTTTTTTGAGTATGACATCCATGTGGTTGAGCACAGGTGGACGTGTCCCTAGTGGTTGAGAGCTAGTGGACATGTGGATCCCTTTCTATATTATCTAAGTGTAAGATTTTCTTATAAACCTAATTGTGATGTAAAGGGTACAAGTCGGCCCCACCATATCTGAAACATAATTAAGGTTTATTGTTATATTTAATTATTTTCTAAGTTATTGAGGTCGGCCCTATTGTGCCAACAGACACGCCTATTGATATGTATGGTCTAGTATAAATAGATTTGATTTCCCCATTGAGGAAACACTCACACACTTGTCACTTGTCATTTGGAAATTTCAGAAAGTACATTTTAGGGCTGAAGTGTGCACCTCTCTTGGGCGCAAGTTTCAAGGTTGTAGAGCACATCTTGTGTGCGTTAGGGTTTTATGGTTGGGGTATATTCTCTTGAGAATATAGCAAAGAATTGTTGGGGTTTCTTCCCTTGAGTAGAATGGTTTCCCAGGATATTTCTTGTGTTCTTGTGCATGGTACTTCTTCTTGTGATCTTGGTTATTGCATCACTTGTGAATTGTGTAGTTGCATTTGTTTATGGTTCAAGTAAATGCTAAAATGAAATAAACCTCATGCTTGAGCCTAACATAGTGAAAATTCAAAAAAAAAATCTGGATAAAAATACGTAGCACTTTTAAGCTGGTAAAAGCCAATAAAATCCAAAGGGTACAAGAGAATTCACAATCAATATGTGTGCAATATGACGAATGTATGTGGAGCAAAATTGTAAAAAAAACCAATTTGATAATGCAACCACATCATATTTTTATAATTGCATAAGACAAAAAACGATTAACAAGCATCCTATCATAGGAATTCCAATTAGCAATATAACACCATCAAGTTAAACTAAAAKAATGAGGCTAAKGGAAAGAAAATTCACTTGACGAGCCTTGATAAAATTTAAAARTGGGGCTCTGAGTCGGTCAACTTGGGGGGATTTTGAGTCCTCAACACCTTTCCAATCTTGGATCAATTGAAGCAAGTGGASATAGCCTTATCCAAAGTATCATAGCACCATGTGTACAAAGAAATTAATGTAGAAGTCGACATCTTTTCAAAAGAAGGTTTATTGTTGGACCATAATGAATGGTGTATACAAGGGTTGAAGGATGGTAGTGCTCTACCTAGTTATACTTGGTCATTCAATGGACCATAAAAGAGTTTATTATTCTAAATAACATCACAACATAAGTTAAGGTTTCACACTTTTCAATTCATAAAATTAGAGTAGTTTAAGAGGACGGTCTTGGTTTTTTTATATGGTTGATGAGTTCACTAAGCAGAAGCTTGTGATAGTGGAGACAGGTTCTATACTTCTTGATATCATAAATTCATAATAGTTGGAGCGAGTGGAGACAACATTCTCCAAAGTATCAACCCACCAAGTGTACATAGAACATAATTTAGAGGTTGACCTCTTGTCAAATGTAGGTTTTTTTGTTGAACTATAACAAAGGGTGGATTCGGGATTTCAAGGATAGTAATGCTTTGCCTAGTCATACATGGTCAATCAATGGGCCATAAAATTGTTTTTCATTCTAAAGAACAACACAACTCAAAGTTGAGGTTTCATACGTTTCCAGTGCATAAACTCATAATAGTTTAAGTGGAAAGTCTTGTTTTTTAAAACAACAAGCTAAATGGTTGATGAATTCATCARGAGAGAGCTTGTGATAGTAGACACAGGTTCTATACTTCTTGATATCATATATTCAAAAAAGTTTACAAGGTGAATTTTTTGAACAATAAGCTATATTTTTTATGAATTCACCAAATGAAAGCTTATGCTATTGGAGACGGGTTCTATACTTGGGCATATTGAAGAAGAGTGTTAAGAGCTATATCACATTAGCATACTTGGTTTCTTGCATGGAGGTTTGTACTTGACTTGAGGACACTTGGGTTAAGGGAGTGATTATTAGATGGGGTAGACCAAGAGAAGCACATGACCTAGGAGGATCTTTGGAGACTTATGGAGTTGCAATGTTGGACCCTTCTTGAGGAGTTTCCATGCCTTGAAGTCTTCTCTATTGGACATCTTCACCTTGGAACTTGACATGTGTCACTTGTAGAGGGGGTGCTACAAATGTAAGCCTACTTGTGTATACTTAGATTTCTTGTAATGGAATAAGTCCACTTTATATTATTGGTCTCCTTTAACTCTCATATAAATAGAGGAAGGATAGAGTCATTTCATTCATTCATTCATCACACACTTGTATTAGCAATGTGACAAGTGGAGCACACTAGTTTCTCTCTCTTGTGTACTCTTCATTGTATTATTTGTATTTGTATTGGTGTTCTAGAGAAATTATATGATTAGGGTTTCACCTTAAGCAATGAAAGAATCTAGGTTTTACAAAAAACCCTAAAGGGATGAAAATAACATTGTTTCTTGCAGCTCTTGTGAGAGAAGAAAACTAGGGTTTTGGAAACCCTAGTGCTACTTGTTATTCTTGTTGAGAACAAGAAGAGAAGGAGATGTTTTACATGAGCCGAGGAGGACTTGCCAATGATGATGCTGGCTTGTTGAGGATTCTTGGTGTAGTGGCCAACTTTGATTAGGAGTGATTCCTAGCTAGAAGGTGTTGGTAAATTCTAACACTTGTTGTTCATGTTGATTTGACAAAACATAGGATTGAAGCTGTTTAGATAGTTAACAGATATTTTGAAGATAAGTGGGTAAATTTACTATTGTAAAATCTATTGTAATAAAGTTATTTCAGATCTGTTACATGCATAGAAAAGCATGCCTTAATAACTATATCTTGTTGGCATTGAAGAACACTAGTTTGGAATCTTTTCTCTTGAGTTGCCTAGTGATTTGGATTGAAGTGAAATGAAGTATTTTGGATTGGACCAGAGTCTAAAATCTCTTAGTGATTAGATCTCAGAAACCTTTATCAAGAGGTGAAATTTTTAATTTTTAATGAAACTCATACACATAAATTCCTACATGGTATCAAAGCTATTTTGACTAAGATTGTTCTCTTGGTGGATATGGAGTTGGATATTTCAATGATGTTGTACCTCCGAGAGGTTATTTACCTGTGATAGGTTCAATGGGCATGATACCCTAAGACACTTGGGAGAAGCATTGGAAACATAGAACAGTTGTTTTAACTTCACTGGAAACCTAGAAGGGTTGTTTTTACTTCATTGGAATCATAGAAGGGTTGAATTTTTCTTTTTTGGTGTGATTGAGATTTGCAATATGATGACTCTTAGTCTTAGAGTGTGTGACAGGTTGGATGATGCTTCCAATTTCATGCCTTGGAAGCTCAGGCTATAGTTTCTTATGGAGGAAGTTGATATTTTGAGCATATTGAAAAAGATATAGTTGTGCCTTTCTATCCAATAAAGTTGGCCACCCATGTCAAGAAGTAGGCCACGACAAAGTGAATCACTCTTGATTTGGTGAAGAATTACTTCATCCCTCACATTGTAGATAATATTATCAATAAGAATATGTTTCAAGCTTTGGTTGGTTTATTTCAAAGTACTTGTAATCTGGAATGGATCACTGTATAATTTTTCATCTATCTTGGTACTTTCTGGGTGGAAAAATTGGAGTAATTGGTTTGCAAGGCCCATTTTAGTGGTAGGTCCTAGTTTAGAGATTTTGGGTCTGAAACCTTCTAGAGTCAATTTGAGGGATCAATTGACACTTTTGGGGGTCAAAACTTTATAAGCATATCTCTAGCTCATTGACGTTGTTCTACATGTCAAGATATTTTCAACGGTTTGAAAATTACCCCAATCAAAGTTCATATGTGAAAGTTATGCCTCTTGTAAGTTGACCTACCTTATTGACCACCATGGTACTGAGTAGGTGACACATCAACCCCATTACTCACATGTGTGGGGCTAGTCATCTATGGGCTTTCAAGAAGATTCTAGAAGTTTCAAAACCTTAATGTTAATTGGGGGTTAAGGCATGAAAAAACCCTAACCCTATATGGTTATCATGTTATGTTAAATATTGTGCCACTAAGAAGACAAGGGGTTTCATTATTTTAGCATTGTACTTATTCCATAGTTGAGCAGAGCATCTAGGAGTGTAGTTTGAGATTATAACAGATGAACTAGAAGATTCTATAGCAGTCATTCAAGCCACAATGTCAAAGAAAACTCCATAGTGAGTACCCCTTTCTTTGTATTTTCATTTCATAACTGAAGAAAAGAGAATAGAGCATAGGTCTCACCTTCTAGATGGGTTTTCTCCTATCTCGGGTTTCCTAGGTCACATCTTGTGTTCATTTTTGTGATTTGTATGTTCATTTGCTTGTTATTTCATTTTTTTATTTTAGTTATTTCAATAAATTTGAGCATTAATCTAGTAATAATAAATCTAGGATCTAAGGAAATAAATTGCATACCAAAAGATTTCAAAATATTGCAAGATCTGTTGTGAGGAATTGTTCCAATGGAATATCCATGGAATTTTACAACTCAAATTGTGTTTCTCATACAAATTCTCTTGTGAAACATGCTTTCAGTCATCTACATGAGAAAGACAAATATAGTCTTGGTTTATTAGGACGGGATCATAAAGTTGAAATATCGGTTCACTACCATAGGAATAGTGGTGGAAGATAAGGAGTTGGTGTCCATTGTTTTGAATGGACTTGTTTCTTCTTAAAGGCCTTTTATCCAAGGTGTATGTGCTCATGATAAGTTTTCTACCTTTACAAAATCTTTGGGATGACCTTCTATAGGAAGAGACCAAGTTGGAACCATGTTTTGTGTGGAGAGAAGAAGTAGAAGAAGTAGCCTTCATCGGGAACATCAAGAAGGGAAACAAGAAAGGATACAAGGAGGGTAAGAAGACAATACCACCTTATTGAATAGTGTGATTGAAGAAAAATCATATCTGAATCAATGCAAAGGTTTTGAGGTGCATGGGTGTTATACCCATGTTTCCAAGTTGAAGAAATCCATTTATGGGTTGAAGCAAACACCATGAAATGGGTACTTGATAATTGATGAGTTTCTACTGAACTTGGTGTTCACCAAGACTTTTGTTGATCCAAATATTTATTATTTATTTGTTAAAATCGATTTGTTTGTATTGGTTATATATGTGGATGATTTGATCATTATAGGTAGTTTAGAGAAGTTCATTGTGCGTATAAGGAAAAGTTTTCAAATGAATTTGACATGAAGGATATTGGTCTACTTCATTATTTTCTAGGGTTGGAATAATCCAGGTGGACATTGGTGGCCACCCACCTATTCCACTAGCTCAAATTACAGTTTCCATCTTGGCGGTTTTTCTATATTTTTTCGGGTCCCAAACTTCCAAGACCACTTTAAGGCCCTAAACGATGTTTTTTTTACTTGCTAGCGCCGAATACATTCCTATTATTCCTTGGCTAGACCTTTTTGACGGGGTATCGAGCACCCAAAATGGAGATTGTATGCAAAATTTGCATCCTCGGGAATTTGGCGTATCCACTACAAGGAAAAGACCCTCTAGTGAAGGCTTTTGTGAAGCCCCTATAAAAATTGCCCAAAAATCCATTTATAGCAGATGATACTAGCAGAGGCGAGCGGGCAAAGGTCTTAGCAGATTTTTTACGCCAGTGATTTTATAATTACATAACACACTGGTGCGTTTTATACAACAGGCGCATTGGTGCCCTCAAAACTAGCACACCGTAGCAAGGTTATTTCAAATAAAAAAAATATTATTCGATGCGCTACAAAAATAATGACGCACCATAATAGCGTTCTTTAAAAAATCTCCAGTGTGCAACTTAACACTACAAGCACTAGTGCACTATTAGTAGAGCGCACCATTATATTGTTAAATAAAAATTATTTACGCACCAATGTCGCATAGTGTCAAAAAATATATTCCAGTGCACTCCATTGTATCATGTGCACCAGTGCGCACCAGTGCTCCAATATGGAGCGCTGTGTTAGGGTTAATTTCCAAATTTACGTGGTGTGTTATGTAAAACTAGCCGCACCAGGGCGTCTATTATTCTATTGCACTATGTCATGCTTAAACAAAAAAATTTGCACCATTGTATTTTTCAAAAAATGTACGGCGGTGCGCTATGTAGTAGTAAAAGAACTGATGCGCATGCATGCTCAAAATGTGCATCGTTCTAGGGATGTTTTTAAAAATACATATAACGGTTGTGCTCGGTAAATATGTATGCCCTGGTGCGATTGGTCATCAGGCGCACCGAAACAGGTTTTTATATAAAAAAATTACCGACGGTAAAATCATTTTTACCATTTTCAGTGTTGTAGAGCTCAAAAGCACTAGTGAAACCTTTGCCTATATGAAGTTCCATGTCGTCGATGCTTTCTTTGCTTTCCTTCCTTTCGTATGTTGCTTGGTGCGTGAATTTCAAATTTTTCCAGACGGTGGGCAAATTTGACTTTTTTTAGTACATCGCAACCATGCCTCCCCGACAACAAAATGTCTAGGTAATGTCCTTGTTTCTTCATAACTTAAGTTTTAACAGGATTAAAATTTAAAATTGAGTGAAATTTTAAGTGTAAAAAAAAAAAGTGTGCGGTGCGTTCAAAGCGCTCGACTCGTGCCACCTACAATGCGACCTATAAATTTACAACGTGCACTATGTACCTTGTTACCTTTCTCGATGATGCGTTGGTAAACATAAACTCACTGGCACGATCGTTTAACGATGCATCAAAGAAAAGTATATAACTAGTAGGGCAATGCATCAAAGTATAGATAACGCACCGGTTCGTTAAAGTACATGGTGCACCACCCTTATCAAATATATTTTTATGTAGTGCATTGGTAAACATGCACACCAAGGCACTCATGTTTACCAAATGCATTGTTGATAAATGTAACATTGTGTTGCAGTGCACCCCGTAAATTTTTTGGTGGCATCGTACGGGATGCGATAGTAAGAACTGGAATGCACTGCAAAAAGTTTTGTACTCAGAAATTTGGAAAATTTTATGTTACTGTGCGTCGACATTCATTACACGCACCAGTGCATGTAGTGAATGTATACGCACCACTTTTTTGCTAATTTCTAAAAAATTGTTTATGTGCGTTAATATTTTAATTTGTTTTTTGGTTTAAGTGGTGCGTAGGATAAATGTAACGCATCAGTGTGTATGTTTTGTAGTGTAGTGCCCCGGTGTGGTATTCTTTTCCAACACACTGCATAACATAGTAAAACATATTTTGTTTGGTTTGTTACTTTACACTAACACACCGTGGATGATGTGCACAATATATAAGCACCGCCTAAGGTGATGTGACTATTTTTTGGGCGCACCGGTAATACAATTAACTTATTTTTTGAAGGAATTTATTTTTCCATATTTATAGATAAATTTACCATCCAGTAGATTCTTTTATGTTTTATGTATGAGTGAGGCTTATGTATTTCATATGTTAATCATGATGAGACGTGAGTGGAGAGAGAATCAACAGGTGCAAAGGTTGGACTTGTATAATGTTGTATGGGAATGGGAGGCAAGGGAGAGGGAGAGGTATTTGTACCCTCTCCCTATTACTGCAATGACTCATGTTCTCTTGAGGAATGTAGGCCTCCTTAAGTATTAATGTAGGCCTCCTTAAGTATTATGAGGAGGCTACATTCCTTAAGGGGCACTCCAAGTTGTTGGCTCATCTGATTTTTCTATGGGATGTCCATCGATAGGATTTCCATGTGGGTCTATATCAGTGGTACCATCCCACTAAGGAGGATATTT
>JASDQU010739317.1:125002-139877 GCA_032191745.1 Picea mariana | reverse complement strand
GCACATGGGATGAAATCCTTCCTCATGTTCAACATAGCTACAATAGAGCCCTCCACAACTCTATTGGCCACAGCCCTTTTCAGGTGTGCTTTTGGTTCCAACCATTGGACCCCATTAACATAGCTCTTCCCATTGTAGTTGCATAGGAAGAGTCCTCCCATGCTCAAATCAAGTTTGATTAAGAAGCCAAATTTGTTGAGTGAATCTAGCACATCCAATAACAAGTTCATGATATTTTATCGAAATCCAATGCCAAGTACAAGCAGCGCCACAATCTGCATTGGGTACCACACAAGTTTCAGGTGGAAGATAAGGTATGGTTGCATTTGCAGAAAAAGAACCTCACGGTACCCCATCGGAAGCTATGCCCACTATGATACAGGACTTACACCATCACCAAGGTTGTGGGTCAGAATGCTTTTGAATTAAGTATTCCTATTTTCCTTGGCTTGCACCTAGTATTTAATGTAGAACTTCTTCAACCATGTGTTCCACCTCTCTTGGACACTTCAGACACGACCGAGAACTTGGCCCCTACAGAAATCAATATTGATTGCATTGAACAGGTGAAATTTTACTAGATTATGGACACCAAGATGAAGTGCACCTTCCAGTTGAATATCCAACTCTATCGAGTCATCAAAGCAGGGTAATTTATTCATCAAGGCAAGTGTCTCACCAATAGTCAGATTCAGCAAAAGTTTCCCCATATGATGGAGGAACTTGATGCAATGGATATCATTTCTTCCTAAGCGGGGAGGACTAATCTATGTGGACATCGATGTTCACCCACATATTCCACTAGCTCAAATTACAGTTTCCATCTTGGCAGTTTTTCGGGTCCCAAACTTCCGAGACCGTTTTGAGACCCTAAATGATGTTTTTTTGACTTGGCAGTGCCCAATACATTTTTTTGCGATGTATGGGGCTACTTAGAATGTCTACTCCCTGGATAGACCTTTACGACGAGGTATCGAGCGCCTCAAATGGAGATTGCATGAAAAAGTTTCACCCTCGAGAAGTTGATGTGTCAACTACCCCCATCAGGGCCCACAAACCTTTTGGTGTTTCATCTTCTAGGGTTAGAGTTTTATCGTTTATGATATATGTTAATAAGGCCTTTGAAGCCTAATTGTAATCAAATTCTTGCGAATGAGAGTAGTCGACACTTCTCTCTTCATAGATAAGCTACCACCATTCTAGCTAGCTTGTGTGCTTTTCATTTTAAAGTCTTTTGTATTCCAGATAGCCATTAATAGAATCTGAGTTTTAATGTTTTATTGTATTACTGTGTTCCTTGAAATATATTTTTGTATCTCCTTGTTATATCTTTGTTATATTTATGCCTTCATGTGATTCTCAAAACAATCAGGATCATGGAAGTTTGGTAGGGTTAAGGAGATGTCTTCCTTAGGCAACGGAAGTACATTTAGAATATTTTTGAGAGATTCTGGAAGAAATATTACAAACCCTTGGCCACATCCATGATATCAAATTTGAAGCTCACTTGTGATGTTGATGTCAATTTGGTTAACCATTAATTGTACATGTAGTTGATTAGATACTTGATGTATCTTGTGAATTCCAAGTTGGATATTTGATATGTTGTGAACACACTGAGTCAATTTATGGTTGCTCTATGGGAAACACATTGGGTGGCTACAATGCATGTGCTTGGGTATCTAAGAGAAGCAATTCATTATGGAAGCAGGTATATAGAAAATGGCGAACTATTTCACCATGGACTTTGTGATTCAAATTGGGATAGGGGAACTAATTATCAAAAGAGTACTTTCAAATGTTGTTTTAGCTTGGGGTCAAGGTTGATATCCTAGTTTAGAAAGAAGAGGACATCAATTGCACTTAGTTCAATAGATGTGAAGTATGTAGTAGCATGTTCAAGAAGTTCTACGATAGTGTGGCTTTGCAAATTGGTAGTTGAGCTTGGAGATATGTAGTAGGAGTCGATKATTGTGTAYTGTGACAATCATCATTGTATCAAACTCTCTAAGAATCATGTTTTTCATGGCTTCTCTAAACACATTGGCATTCATTATCATTTCCTARGAGATAGGTGGAAAAATGGTGGTGTATCCCTTGACTATATTCCTATAGATTTACAAGTTGTTGACATTCAGATGAAGCCCTTAGCCAAAGGRAAGTTAGAGATGTTAAAGGACAAAACTAGTGTTGGTGAAAATTATTTATTGTAAAGAGGAAGTGTTAGCTTTCAGGGTTACTCTGAAAGTGTTTACAAAATGCTTGGGGGTGCTTCATGTCATGTGGGGTGCATGGTGTGGATGACCTTTGCTTGTTTCATGATTGAAAAACACACTAGAGTTGACTTTATTATTGATTACTAGACCTCATCTTGATGCTTGTATGGAATTAATCCTTGGAGAATTAGAGACCTATGGCTCTTGGTGACTTCTTCGTGGTGGTCACATGAAGGTTGGTTTGTTTCCTAGGAGGATGAATTTCTTTCGAGGAGAATCATTGAGCATCTTGGAAGAGGATACTAATCCCTAAATGGAATGGGCACACTTGGTTGTTTGCATGGAGTCTTGTACTTGACTTGAGGATCATGATTCAATTGAGGGAGTGATCATGTAGGTGAGTGGTTCAAAGGAGCACCAGACCTAGGAGGAACATTGGAGCTTTGGAGGCTTATGGAGGTGGAGTATTGGACCCTTCTTGAGGAGTGTTCATGCCTTGAATCCTTTCTTGTTGGACATCTTCACCTTAGATCTTGGCATGTGTCACTTGTAGAGGGAGTGCTCCAAATGTGAGCCTAGTTGTGTAGAGTTACCTTCCTTGTAGTGGACTAGGTCCAATTATATTGTTGGATTCCCTTAGTTCTCATATAAATAAAGGAAGGAGAGAGTCCTTTTATAGTGTATTTAACCCCAAAAATTTAGATAAATTAAAAATATATATAGTGCAAAACCCAAGAACACGAGAGAAAAGAGAGTTAAACCCTAAAAACAGATATTTATGTTCACTTGCCTCTTCAATGGGACAACCTCCATGAGTAATGCTCCAAATACAATAACACTTATTGACAAAACATTACATGACCTTATACTCAATATATTTCTATCCATAGAGAATCTTAACTACCTATGGGCCCCTTATAATGAGGGTCTACCAACTAATTTGGGTCGTATTAGTAAAAAGGACCCTTTTTTACAATGAGTGACTATTAACTAACTATTTAATGGGCCTTATTCAAGGAAGGTATGTTGGACAACTGAGAGGGGGGGTGAATCAGTTGTTACCATGCTTAAACAATTATGCTTCTTTTAAAAACTTTACAAGGCACTCAATGATGATGACAATCATGTAGGGAAATAAACGTTGACACATTCAGCATTAGTCACATATATGAGAAACAGAGAGACAGATATTTCTTGAGGAAACCCATACAGGGTAAAAACCTCTTTTTCCTTTATATGATAAGTAATAGTTACATTCTTTACATTATCATACATATGAGCACCAACTCATAATGAGGCTACAACCTCAGTTTTGCAAGCTGCTACTTGCTGAGAGCACCAACTCTCTGTTTTCTCTAGTACCCACTAGAAGGAAGCACCAACTCCATGATTTCTCTAGCACCAACTAGAAGGAAGCACCAACTCCCTGTGTTCAAGAGCCCACTTGAACCTCTGAGGACACCAGTCCTCCCTAGTGCCTCCCAACCACCCTGAATTATAAATTCTTTGTTACTAAAAATTATTACGGCAATATAAAATTATTCAATGGCTTACCAGCCTTGTCGTTGTTCTATTACACTGCTCTGCCCTGTCTGCATCAGTGTCTTCTGCACACCTCTAGCACTTTATGTTCTTCTTCCTTTTATGCTCTATGCGCCATATCCCTTCAATGCACCATTCCTCGACTATGCATTTATGCTCCTGCGCTCTTCCTCCTTGTACACACCTGAATTCTCCTACACATCGACAACAACCTATCTCTTCTTTGTTATGCATTCTTATAGTCTTTGTTGTCTTTGTGCATGCAATATTCGTAATGCCTCTGCATGCTCACTCTGCGCCAAATTCCTCCACAACTCGAGTGCTTTGTCTGATCATCATCATGACTCTTCATCTTCTTTGGTCGTTTACCACTTGTTCAGCATCATTGTATGTTGCCTCTCTGGCAGTTTGAGACTCTTCGTCTTCTCTGTGACAGTCGAGCTCACCTTCTCTATTCCAGTTACAGGCCTCAATGCTCATCCAACTGTCAATCGCCTCCACAAACATCTTCATCCCTCTTGAATATTCCTAGTGACTCTTCACCTCCTTTGTCAATCACCCCCAAAGTGTCTTCGAGTTTTCTGGCATAAACCATCAGTGGTTCCTAGCAGTTACACTGTGTCGTTCTTCAATAGCCCTCTGATCTTGTTCAAATTCACCTGCACCGTTGAATTGATTCCATGGGATCTTGCATTCATTTTGGCATTTCGGCATTCGACAATTCAGCATTCATGTGACCATGTGTCTCGACATTCCTAGTCGTGATCCCTGAAAAGGAGCTTGGTTGCTCTAGCTCTTTCCTCCATCTCTCGTTGATGTGACCAAGGGTTGTGATCACAACCTTATGCAAAAATTGATTTCGCGATTTCACATTTCGTGAATCTGGAGATGAGGCATCTCGACTCTCCAAGTCGTTATCCCCGAAACCCTGAAATGGTGTGGGATCAACGGTCCCGATCAACACTTGATCTGACGGCTCAGATCATTTCACGATTTCGCATTTCGCGATTTCGGCATTCTTGATGTTCAGTGTTCTTGTCACTTCAAAGTTTCGATCTGTGAAACTCCGAAATGGAGTCAAATCAATGGTCCAAATCACATCTTGATCTGACGGCTGCGATTAAATCGCAATTTCGCATATCGTGATTTCGGGATTCCTATGGTTAATATTCTTTGACATCTCCAACTCTCAATCCGCGAAACTCTGAAATGGAGTGGGATCAACGGTCCAGATCCAACCTTGATCTGACGGCTCAAATCATTTGGCATATCGCAATTTCGGGAGGTGAAAGGATAGAGAATTTCATACCTTTGACTTTCCAGTCAGTGAAATGATTATCTGTGTCCACGTGTCCTTCCCGAAGATGGACGGTCCTCCTGCTTTCGGGATTTTGTAAGCCCGCTTCTCCTAGCACTTTAAATAACGTGCAGGCTCTCCTAGATCAAATGGTGGTCGGACCCTGCGCTCGGATCTAACGCTCGAGATCTATCCTCCATATCTACGCGTCCATGTGTCCTTCCCGAAGATGGACAGTCCTCATACTTTCGAGATTTTGTAAGCCCACTTCTCCTAGCACTTTAAAGAACGTGCAGGCTCTCCTGGATCCAACGGTGGTCAGACCCTGCACTCAAATCTAACACCTGAGATCTATCCTCCATATCTGCGTGCTCCTCTTGTCTACATTGAGATCTAATAGCCATTGGGAATTCTAAATTGTTGATCCAACAATCATTGTTGTTGCTCCTCCCCATTATCATTGCGTTGTTGATCATGCTCCTATACTCAAGCCATCATCGTTGTTGTACTTGCCATCAATGAAAAGCATACGTTGGCTGTAAAACATGCCAACAAGGTGGAATCACACATTAATAAAGTGTCTAAGTAAGGGGATTAGGGTAGGACCTTAACATGCCCTCCCCCTTCGAAATCAGCTTTTTCCTCAAGGCTAAAGGTGTGAAAATTGTTATAAAATCATTGTCAATTCCCATGCGACATCTTCTAGTTGCATATCGTTCCATTGGGTCAATACTTCCTTGATCGTGCACTCGCACGACTAGTGCTCTCTGGTATCCATTACTACTTCTAGCTAGAGCCAAATGGAACCTTATTTATCAATTTCAGGTAGGTTGGTTTGCACTTTGCAATTTTATCCCACAACCTTCTTCAAACAAGACACATGAAATTTCGAATGAATCTTGGAGTGCCCTCGAAGAGCCATCTTATAGGTGACCTAACCAATGTATTGTATGATCTGATAGGGACCATAGAACTTGGGAGATAACTTCTGGGGGATTTTATCTTTGAGTGATGTTTATTTATAAGGTTACAAGCAAAGAAACATTTGATCTCATTCATCAAAAGAACGTTCAGAAATATGTTGATCAGCTTGTTTTTTCATTTGATTTTGAGCCATAACCAAGTTGTCCTTAAGGATATGGACAATGGATTCTTTGATGTGAAGCATTGTATCTACTACGTAAACATTGGAGGTTCATGGTACACAGGAGGCCACTATTAGGAATTTTCGTCCATAAATAACTTCAGATAGTATCATTTTGGTGCCTCCATGATAAGTGGTGTTGTACTACCATTCGGTAAGAGGAAGCCATTGTTCCCATTGGTGCATATTTTCGGAATCAAAGAATATCAAATACGTTTCTAGTCACTTGTTGACCACTTATATTTGACCATCAATTTGAGGAAGATATGCAGTACTCATATTTAGCTATGTAGCTTGAAGTTTAAATAGCTCCTGCCAAAATTTGATGGTGAATGTGGGGTATCGATTTGAGACAATGGAAGTGGGCATACCATTTAGCTTAAATATCTAACCCAGGGATACCTAGACAGTTGAGGAAGGAGTGAAAGGATGAGTCGGGGCACAAAAAAGAGCATCTTTTGAAAGACGATCAACAACCACCATGATGAATGATTTGTTTCCCGTTTTTGAGAGTCCCATGATAAAAATCCATTGAAGTGTCTATACAAATCTCTGTTGGGATTGGTAGTGGTTGCAATGCCCCTGGTATCTTCATCATATCTCCCTTGTTTATTTGGAAAGCATCACGAGATGCTATGAAGTCTTGGATATTTGTTTCCATGTCATCCCAAAAGAATGAACATTTAGTTCTTTCATAGGTTTTATGAAAACCAAAGTGACTCGATATCGGTGATGAATGCAAATCATCTAAGACTCATTGTTTTAGGGTCGAATATTTTTCCAAAACAATGCATTATTTATACATCAATGTATCTTTTTGTTGTGTATAACTTTTAGGTGGGTTGGGATCGAACTGAAGTTATTGTATGAGATACCTTAAAGTATTATTTGATATCCATTCCCTACAGGCCTCCTCGAGCCATCCTAAGCTTGGTAATGATAAGGAAAGGATTGACCTGTCCTCCTCGAATTTTTTGGATAAAGCATCAGCCACAAAATTCTCTTTACCCTTCTTATATATGATCTCATAAGCATACCCCAACATCTTGGTGACCCATTTATGTTGCTTAGGTGAAGACAATTGTTGTTCAAGCAAGTAATTTAGGATCTGATGGTTAGTATTGATCTAAAAACACCTCCCTATGAGATATGGGAATCAAATCTCCACTGCATGAAGGACGGCCATCATTTCCAACTCATATGTGGATTTTCCCAAATTGTAGTCACACAATTGTTTATTAGTGAATGCCAAAGGGTGTGCTTCTTGCATCAATATTTCTTCGAGACCTCTCCTTGAAGCATCACATTCCAAGACAAAAGTAATTTTAAAGTCAGGTACTACTAATATTGGAGTAGTGCACATGGCATCCTTTAAAGTAGTGAATGCCTACACTGCTACCTCACTTCAAACAATGGCATTCTTTTTAAGGAGTGAAGTTAGGGGAGCTTCAATTTTGCCATAATTTTTCACAAATTACATGTAGTAGCCCATAATTCCTAAGAATTCCCATAATCTCTTATGTGTTTTAGGACAAGGCCAATCTTCCATAGCCGCCACTTTATTGGGATCAACTCATACTACCTCTTGAATTATAATGTGACCCAAATATTCAATCTTAGGAGCCCCAAAAGCACATTTGGAGCACTTCACAAATAATTGGTTGTCTCTCAAGAATTGTAAGGACTTGTCAACATGATCTATGTGTGATTCCCATACTTTACTATAGATTAATATATAATCGAAGAATACTAGCACAAAATTGCGTAGGAAAAGTTTGAAAATATTTTTCATGAGGCTCTGGAAAGTGGATGGAGCATTACAAAGGCGAAAGGAATCACTAGAAACTCATAATGACCTTCATGTGTTATAAAGGTTGTCTTTGAGATGTCTACATATTTATTTTTTATTTAATGGTATCCTAAACGTAGATCAAGCTTAGTGAAAAACTTTGCTCCATGAAGTTCATCAAGGAGATCATCAATAATAGGGATGGGAAATTTTTCTTTGATCGTCAAATTATTCGGAGCCCGAAAATTAGAACATATGCACCAAACACCTTCCTTCTTTAATACCGTGACTATTGGTGATGAGTAAAGGTTTTTACTAGGATGTATGACCCATGCCTCCAACAGCTTGTGAATGATCTTTTATATTTCATTCTTTTTTCCAAAATGGTGTCGATAAGGATGTACATTTGGTGGTTTACTTCATAGAATTAGGGGAATGCCATGGTTATTCTCTCCTTAAGAATGGGGTAAACCCTTTGGTGTCTCAAATACCTAATGATTTTTTTCAAGGAATAGTTGCAAGTCTAGGTGGATTTCGTGTGTTAGGTTATCCATGCCCTATTTGGAATTAAATTTGGAAATAATGCCAAGGTGTCCTTTCATTAATAAATTCTACATATGATGAGAGCTAATGATTTCAAGAGAGCCTTCCTAAATCCATTGAAGGGTGTGTACATGACCCTCTTTAGAGAAACTCATATAGAAGTATTTGAAATCCATGGTGACTAGTCTTAATGTGTGTAGCCATTCTGCCCCCAATACTATATCACAACCACCCATATCGATGGAAACTAGATGGGTTTTGAGCTAATAGCATCCCATCTCGAGTTTGACATTTTCACATTTTTCCCCACATTTCATCATACCTCCATTGGCAATCATGATTTGAAAGTTGTGCATTGGATGTACAAAATAGTGGGTTTCTTCTACCACTCTCTTGTGAATGAAATTGTGATTACTACCACTATCAACTAGGACTACGACTTTTCATTGGTTGATCTAACACATGAGTATTAAGGTTTGTGGATATGATATGATTGATATTTCATGCAGGGAGATGAGTGATTCTTCATGAAAGAATGGAGGTTCGATATCTACATGAGTTCAAGTGATGGTGTCTTCATCCTGTAAATTTGGTGTATCTTTAGTACTTATATCTTCAATTAACACCTAAGTGTTCATATCAATTTGGAACAATTTATGTTATTTACACCAATGACCTGGAGCATATTTTTCATCACAATTATAATAGAGTCCCCATCATTGGCGATCTACCATTTATGTTGGAGATGTCATTTGTACTTTCAAGGGATGAGTAGGAGTTTTTCTAGGGGAAGTATATAGGGATGATGAGTGTGATGAATGAAGGTTGGTTTCTTTGTTTGTGCATTGATCACCATCTCTACTTCTAGGGAACTTTGAGTCACTTCCAACCATGTAGTAGGTCGTTGCATTCTAACTTGTGTTGGAATATACTCCTTGAGGCCACTAATGAAACATTATTTATAGCAAGAATATGTTAATTTCTTTATGGAGATCAATTTTCTGAATATAACAGATTGCAAAAAGTAAATGTGGATATCAAAAGCAAAAATACCAAGTCACATATTAACACAGATGAGATAGAATAGCAATCACTTTATTTCATTCCAAGAAATCAAAATAATCGTTCTCTTTACAAAAATCCATGTGGGGGCATGGACCAAGGTCAAACTTAGATATCCCTGATGAAAACCATAGAAAAAGGACTCTGACAAGAAGTAAAAGCTGAACTTTAAAATCTAGATCATCTTGCCACAGACTGTTGCCCACTTGACTTTGCACAATATCCTTTATCAATCATGAAAATCAATTCATAAACAGACAAGTCTACACAGACTATCAAAGATGGATCAACACCTCTAAAACAAGCATCTCAATGATATGGTTCAGCTTTGAACCTTGTTGTCTACAATAGGAGCCTGTTGTCATAAAAGAGAATTAGGCTTTTAATGAATTGAAGAATGAATGAAAACTGAACTATCTCAATAAAACTCAAGAGAAAACCTTAGTATGCGTTCTCCTTCTATTCCTCTTCTTCTTCCTTCTCATTTGGCTTTTATGCATTCCAAATTAATTGAAGTAGTTCAACTACCTCATTTAGTTAAGTTAACTAAAACTCAACTAACTTTTAGTTTAGGGGAAGAATTAATAATAATAATAATAATAATAAAGGGTCTTTTTATTAAATAATAACTAGTAGGTGGGACCCCTTGTGACTCCCTTTAATTTCTTAACAAAAATCAACATAATTAGACAATCAATCAAATACATCCCTCCTTGTGGCTCCCATAATCATTTCCACAATTTGAAATTTAAATATCAGTGACATTTCAAATTATATTCAAACATATAATATCCACAATATCCAAAAATAGTTTGTTGTCCAAAACTTTCAACAATCCAATGTCCTCAATAAAACAATAATAAACACATAATCAAAAACCATATTTTCCACTTTGAGAGGCCATTTTTCCTTTGTTGTTTTTATCCCCTTTTGACTTCCCTGAATTAGCCTTAGGTTGGGTAGAACCTTGAGGCTTGATCCCACTAATGACATGGGAGCAGTCATCTCTCAAGTGCATACGAGATGATACTGACTTGGATGAGCCACTTGAAGGAGAGGAGGGAGCAGTAGCAGCGTTACCTTTGTCATGCACATGGTGGACCTGGGTTTTGAGTCTTTTTCTTGCGTGGGAGGACTGTACAGGTGAGTGTGTGGGGGAAATCTGAACATTTGGGTTAACAAGTGGATAAGGAAGAGGTAATGACAAGTTTGGCCAGCCACGATGGTGGGAGACTGATGGGTGAACAATCTCTCGCCATCCATCATTCTCGGGAACTTCAAGTTACAAAGATACATGGGGAGGCACAGGGATACCAGGAACATGTTGGGGCTGGAAGGGAGGCCTCTCTAGTCTAGGCTGGACTATCCCTTTCCCAATCCAATTGAAAATTACAGCTTGAAAGAGCTGGTTTAACTCTTGAGGATCGGCAAGAAATGTATTGAGAATCTAGGCCTTCTAGGCCCTCTGTTCCAGTTTCCTCTACCTCTATTATTTCAGCCATGAATTCCTCTGGTGAAGAAGCTCATCCTGTATGTAGAAATTATTAGCAACTAGCTCTAAACGGACCATACATGACATTCTCTTAATATGAAATAAAGTTTGGCTCGGCAATCACATCATACCCATGCAATCCAATCCATAAAATGTATTTAATAATTGTCAAATGAGCAAGGAGTGAAATAGGGTTCATGGGATATCTGGGAGGATTGTATTGAGCGAAAAAGTGATATCATGATGGGGAATAAGAACACAATTACTACTCGACAATTCATTAAATAACTGACTGTGCAACAATACCAAAACATATCAGCTGCCATCTATTTCTGTGTCATTTTTTATCATTGTCATACAAAGTTTTAATTTAATTTTAGTGAACAGGGCGTGCAAAATGAATTTGGGATCGTGATGGGATTTATAATGAGCGAAAAAAGTGAGAAAATGAGAGGGAATTAGATGGATATTGTTCATAAAATAAATTAAATCAATTAACTATCATAACTATGTTTCAAATTTAATCCAAAAGCATCCACTTCCAAGATCAAAACATTTAACTATTCCTCAAATTCATACAGATTGCTTACTATCTAAAACAATTTTAATTTCCCAGAAATCTTCAATCTATTCATTTATATAATGACTATGGAAACATTTCCAATTCAACAGTAAAAATATAACCATTCGAACCACAATACTGCATGTGCTAACGTCAATCTCTTATTTTCTAATAAACAAAATAAGAACAGTGATCCATCTAATCTATGTCTGACATTCATCCCTGGCAATCAAACAATAATACACCCATGATAAACAATCAACAGTCATTGTCCTCTAACAAAAATCAAGCCCGATCTAAACACACACATGTTCCTTTTAAATCTGGGCAGAACCAAAGAGCGTTCGATGAGTCTATCATACACAGGTATTCAATCATATAGTTGACACAAATTTGATTCGATAACAGCAGTCAACCCCAAAAAATGTAACCTTGAGCTTGATCTCCGTGTGACTTAACATGTATAGATTTCATTTTAAAACAATCATATTATGCACAGTGATTCCCATAATATGTATGAAGAGAACAGAACGATATTGACACACAGGTATCTCTATTAAACTTTGATATAATCACGATCATTCTTGGTGAAATAATCACTCACACGGGTGTCTTCTTATCTTTAAATGCAATCACGATCATGTTGGGATTAAACACAGTAAGAGAGACCATAATCGACTAGAAGGATAGCTCTCGGGTGGTAGGTAACCTTACTTTTATTTTTTGTTCAAACGAATTCATCACATAGAGGACACACTGAGATTCGACCAAGAGATGGTTTTTGAAGTGAGGGAGCCTGTGCCTTTAAAATTTCCACAATCATTAAACTGATAACCCAAAACTTGACAAACCCCAAAAGGTGCCTGAGGAAGGTATAATCAAGTTAGACTCCAAGTCGGGCTCTTTAGAATTTAAATGCTGAGAGGTAATGAAAGTCTGCTCGACTTTAGAAAACACAAAGAGCTCATAACCTTTATATTCTCAAGAATTTACCACCAAGAAACAACCACATGCCACAAATATAACCTTGAAAGAACAGAGAGCCATGCTCTTTAAAACCACCACATTCCTTCAACTTATAACCCCAATATCTTGACAGGACCATAAGAGAAAACCCAAGTGGAAGATAAGGCAATTCGAGCTAAACAACCCAAGCACACACAAATGCTTCTAAAAAAAATTTGCAAACAGAAATGAAGGTTAAATTAACAATGAAGGGTACTCAAAAACACAGAGAGACCATGTCTCTTTCCAACAACCAGGAGGTCGATAACTCTTGAAAACAATTGACAGTGAGGCCACACCACATAACAGTCGTCATTATAGCAGAGATGAGAGGAGTGTTGAGGAAAAGATATGAAATGATCTTACTCAAGCATTTTTAGATCTTGCTTGGCTAAGGCAAGATAGACGGAAATATCACTCTATGTTTATAGCCTCAAAAATTGTTTCCCAATCCGCAAGTATTAGTTACAAGGGCTTATGATGATTTTTTTAAATAAAATATTGTTGTAAAATTTAACATGTATATATAATTTTCTGAATATAACAAATGCAAAAGTAAATGTGGAGACAAAAGAAAAAATACTAAGTCACATATTAGCACAGATGAGACAGAATAGCAATCGCTTATTTCATTCCAAGAAATCAAAAGAATCGTCCTATTTACAAAAATCCTTGAGGGAGTTTGGACCAAATTCAAACGTAGATATCCTCGATGAAAACCATACAAAAGGACTCTGACAGGAAGTAAAAAACTGACTTTAAAGTTGGATCATCTTACCACATATTGTTTCCCACTTGACTCTGCACAATATCCTTTATCAGTCATGAAATTTAATTCATAAACAGAAAAGTCTACACAAACTATCAATGATAGATCAACACCTCTCAAAACAAGTGTCTGAATAATGCAATTCAGCCTTGAATCTTGATGTCTACAATAGGACCATGCTGTCATAAAAGAGAATTAGGCTTTTAATAAATTGAAGAATGAATCAAAACTGATATATCTCAATAAAACACAAGAGCAAACCTTAGTCTCATTTTGCTTTGATGCATCCCAAATTAGTTGAAGTAGTTCAACTACCTCTTTTAGTTAAGTTCACTAAAACTCAACTAACTTTTAGTTTAGGGGAAGAATTAATATAATAGTAATAATAAGGGTCTTTTAATAAATAATAACTAGTAGGTGGGACCCCTTGTGACTCCCTTTAGTTTCTTAACAAAAATAAACATAACTAGTCAATCAATCAAACACATCCCTCCTTGTGGCTCCCATAATCATTCTCGTAATTTGAAACTTAAATATCAATGATATTTTAAATCATATCCAAACATACAATATCCAAAATATCCAAAAATAGTATGTTGTCCAAAAACTTCAGCAGACCATTGTTCTCAACAAAAAAATAATAAAATATACTCAAAAACCGTATTTGCCACTTTGGGAGGCAATTTTCCCTTTGTTACTGCTATCTCATTTTGACTTTCCTGAATTAGCCTTAGGCTGTGTGGAGCCTTGAGGCTTGATCTCACTAATGACATGAGAATAGTCATCCTTCAAGTGCATGCGAGACGAAACAGATTTGGCTGAATCACTTGAGGGAGAGGAGGGGGCAACAGCAACTTTTCCTTTGTCATGCATGTAGTGGGCTTCGGTTTTGAGTCTTTTTCTTGTGTGGGAGGATTGTACACATGAGTGTGTAGAGGCAATATGGACATTTGGGTTAACAGGTGGAGGAGGAGCAGGTAGAGACAAATTTGGCCAGCCACGATGTTGGGAGATTGTTGGGTGAACAATCTCCTGCAATCCATCATTCTCAGGAACTTCAGGTTGCAATGAAACATGAGGGGGTATAGGGATACCAGGGACATGTTGGGGTTGGAAGGGAGGCCTCTCTGGTCTATATTGGACTACCCCTTGTCCATTCCAATTGAAAAATCCAGCTTGGAAGAGTTGGTTTAACTCTTGAGGATCTGCATCAAAATGTATCGAGAATCTTGGCCTTCTAGGCCCTCTGTTCCAATTCCCTCTGCCCCTGTTATTTCGGCCATGGATTCCTCTGTTGAAGAATCTCATCCTGTATGATGTGTTTATTAGCAACTAGCTTCTTAAACAAACCATACATGACATCTCTTAATCTGAAACAAATTTTGGCTCAGCAATCACATCAGACCCATGCAATCCAATCCATAAAATTCATTCAATAATTGTCAATGAGCAGG
>JASDQU010739317.1:36633-59169 GCA_032191745.1 Picea mariana | reverse complement strand
TGTGATACATTGTGACTCTAACTTGGGTTTCTTGAACTATGAAATTAGTGCATTCTTCATCTGATTTAGTGGATTAGGCTGTGCAAGTCCTTGTACAAGCTTCATGTACTAGCTTAGTGTGTGATCCCTTAGATTGGTACTAAACTGGGTTCTTTTGATAGCTTCATTAGTGACATTTTTAATATTCCATATGGCTTCACATAGGAACCAGTGTTGATCAAGATCTTCAGATCCATCTCCCCTAAAGATAGGAAGCCTCATATCATCTGCCATATATCATCCTAGGGTTCTTGACTGAATATGTGGTGGACTACTATTGATAGTGCTCTAGGTACTCTAGTGGCTGGGATTACTCTGGCTGCTTAATACTACTGAATCAACAGGAGGGACACCAATACTTACTTCCATGGTCTGTTCATTTTCTGAGGTTTCAGGTTTTCCCCGGTGAAGCTCTTTGGCTTTCCCTTCCTCTGTCCTAGCAGGTTTTGAATGATCCCCGTCTGTCAATTCTTCCTCTTCTCCACTGTAGAAACCCTGCTCCCTGTAGTTCTACTTAAACATGTTTGCAAGGGGACCTTCTCTGAACACTCTCCAACTGCACGTATGTCGAGCTTCTATGTCGCTATCGCTGTTTGAATTCTTGAACATTAGCCTTTCTATATCCGACCAATCTAATGTATATTCAAGATGTTCTTCTCATGCAATAGCATCTTGAGTCTCAACTTCAGGAATTGTAAAAATTTTCCTCTGGGTCCCTTAAAGAAATATCGCTTAGCTTGGTTGTATGACTCTACTCTGTCAACAACAAACTCTGTGATGTACCCTCCAATGGTGTTATCGAACCAGTGATCTACTGCTTGTGATATGACATTATCAACTCTTTTGACCTTCTTGATTAGCTCCAACGTCCAAACCATAGGAGGTCTATATAGTATCTTGAACTGGGTATTTGTTATTCTAGTTGGCCACTCGTATATCTCCTGATGGATTCCCCCAAAGAAAATTTTGTGTATATCAGTGAAGATATATTTCTCCAACCAATCCTCTATACTAAGATTAGGGTTCTTGTTCTAGGCTTCAACGAAGTCCTTTTCTTGATCCTCTATCCACTTTTGAGTCTCTGTCTTCGATGGAAACCACCTTGACATTCCCTCAAGAAGATTCTGGTCCCGACAACAGAACCATTTGTTGGCACAGGGGCAGACCTAGGGTTCATCTCCAAGAGCGCACCAACAATCCCTAACTATTGGCCCTTTCAGAAACACCTATGAAGAAGATGTAGTCTCACCTGAAGCAGTTATGAGGGGGTTTTAGGATAAAGATGTCTACAACCAAAGGGAAGATCAAGTGGATTTAACACAAGAACATCACAACATTCATATATCACTTATCATCTTAGATCTATTCTGCACATCTACTTATCAGATATAAAACAGTAATGCAATCATAGTATATCAATGATAGAGATAAAATACCAATCACACACAATATGAAATGTACATGGTTCACCCTCTCTCTAGGGCTACATCCACATAATTGTTCTTTATAATATATTAGGATGAAGCATACAGTTCTTGTTTGTGCTCTTAGCTAGCATATCTTCTTTCTTGTCCTCTATTTCTCTCCCCTACCTGTGCACCCAACTACAGGGTTGATCTTCACACCCATTTGAATATCTTACAATACTAGAAGGCTCTCACTCTTAGCACTTCTCTCTCACACAACAACAATCACTCCTAACAACAATACCACTAGATTGACAATAATATTGTACCAACCCAAACTAGGTCCTTGTGACTGTTATTTATACATTACAATAGCTCACTGACATCCTTAGGCTGAAACCTAGGTGTCCAAAACCCTAGATACCAAAACCCTGGGTCGAATTGACCCACGTTTTCAGGGCTTTGCCAGCCTATCTTTCCTTCCTTCTCACGCGGTGATCCAAAGAATCCAACAGTGGCTTTTTCCACTTGTTGAGTTTTCCAAAATCCTTCTTTCTTTCTTATCTATCATCCCCAATATCCTCGTTCAACGAATTATTTCTCTCTGTCTTTTCTACTCTTTTTCTCACTTTGACCCAGTAACAGTCACTGTGTATTCCGCAAAGTTCACATTCTCCCTTTTCTTCCTTGATCTTTGCTTGATTCCATAACCAAGGGCCAATAGTGTCAGCCTATTACTGTGATACCAACTTAATTGCAGTGATGATGTGCTAGCCTAGTGTTGTGATGACAACTTCATGCTGATGATATTCCAGCCTTGTGTTGTGATGATGTGCTAGCCTCGTGTTGTGATGATGTTCCAGCCTCATGTTGTGATGCCAGCTTCATGATGATGATATTGTGTATCCAAATTTGTGATGTGATGCCAGCCTCACACTGAAGACTCTCAGCCTAGTGCTGATGTTGATGATGCTCTAGCCTTCGTGCTATGATGTCATTGTTGTTGATGATGCTCCAACCTTTGTGCTGTGATATTGTTGTTTTTGATTTTGTATCAGCCTTGTGTTTTTATTGATGATGATGATGTATTAGTGTTATACTAATCCATGTTGATGCAATTGATGATGATGATGCCACTTCAGCTTGTTGCTGAAGCTGATGATGATGATGCCACTTTAGCTTCTTGCTGAAGTTGATGATGATGATGCCACTTCAGCTTCTTGCTGAAGTTGATGATGATGATGCCACTTTAGCTTCTTACTGAAGATGATGATGATGATGCCACTTCAGCTTCTTGCTGAAGATGATGATGATGATTCCACTTTAGCTCCTTGATGAAGATGATGATGATGATGATGTTATTTCATCTTTCGTGCTGAAGATGATGATGTTACTTTAGCCTCACGCCGAAGATGATGATGATGTTACCTTAGCCTCATGTTGATGAGGATGATGATGCCATTCCAAATCTATATTTTGAATGATGATATTGATTATGAGAAAAACTTTTGATGATTTATAGATATGCCAGTTAGTGTTCCAAGATGTTGTTGATGACGTTTCCCTCTCTCTTGCCTGATGTTGTTGTAGAATAACCTTCTTGTTAAGGGGGAGTGTTGAAATATTGTAACTGTAAAGAGTATTCTATTTTATTATTGATGTATTATTCATTAGATAAATCCACTTTTGTGGATTGATCATGTCGGGCATTGTAAATTACCAAATCCCCTTTTGCGGATTGGTCAAACCCTAATTATAATGGGCATAATGAGAAGCTGACCCCCAGAATATATTAAAGTGGTTATAACCACCCAGAATGAGAAGCCATCCTTGCCAGTGAAAATACACCTCAGTTCACACCTGCCAGATTGTATAAATAAGAAAGGTTGGCACCTCATTTGTTCACTCACTCGCTTGTTGGAGAAGAAGGAAGAGAGAGAGAGGTGCATTCTTGGAAGAGAAATTTTTGTAGTGTTTGGTTTATTCTTTTGGAATTGTATTGGCTATCTATATTAAGGAAGTTTTTTCTGGGTTTTCTCCCCCATGAGGGTTTCCCAGGATAAATGATGTGTGTCTTGTGATTGTGTATTTCTCAGTGATCCTATATATGCTATGGCTATATAGTGAATTGAAAAGAAACCTAATAATATCTCAAACTCTAACATATATAGGAGACTAGGAGGTACAAGTACAACTAATGGACCCAAGCCGACATAAATAAAATAACAATACTAATGTAATATTCCCCAATTAAGGGGTAATGTGCCACTATTAGGGATTAACTAAAAACATAGAACATTTAGACTACATCATTTCAATAATTCTATCTTTTGTAAGAGTACATATATTTAAGATGCGAGATGATTATGCATTTTCGAGTTAATGAACACGTGACATAGTATATGCATCCATAATATATTAAAGAATAACTTTAATTTCATTAAATATTTGTAAATACCTTTAAAACCAATTTGTTGAACCCCTTTCCAACTAAAAAACTCCTATTTCTATTAAATATCTTCTATTTTTATTAAATACCTTTTTTATACCCCTCAATACCTATAAAACCTCTTGTACCTTGACATTCTGCTAGCCCCCAATACTTACAATATATTGACTTTATTTTTTACAATTCTAAAACCCCTCTTTATAAATAAATTTGATAAGATATTGGTTAACAAGGTGAAACTCCTATAAAACTCCTATAAGACTTACATTTTCCAATATTTCTAATTCTTTATCATAATGCAATTTTTTAAGTATTATTTTTACCGATGTTAATATAGATCAATGAAGCTTGTAAAGATAAAATTATGTTTCTTATATATATATATATGTGTGTGTGTTTGTTTTGATACTACCAAAACTATATATTTATTTGTTTGCTTTGATATTAATAAAATTATGTAGTTTATCTATGATTTCATTACCATTTAAAATCTATAGATAATGGTTTTAGAAGGAAACAAACTTGAAATAAACTTCCCAATTCTAAGAAAAATGATGGTTGAAATATATTTCAATGAAAGGAGGTTCAGGGTTCACTTTCACATTGGTCTTAAAACATTGGTGTTTCCTCCCAATCTATCTTCTGGCAATAATCTTGGGTTTGTAGTTGTTATCACTGAAAAATCATCCGCAACATTGCACGCAAATGGTTAAGGAAACAGATCAATGCCAGCATCAATTAGTTCACCTACAGCACTGAAATGCCTTCAAAAGGAAAGAAACAATACAATTGGGAAAAAATTGAAATGCACAAATTCACCAAAGGAAGCACTCACACAATGCGCAGTGTGCAAGGGCCAACACAACCCTGAACACGCAAAATGAGCCAAGTGCATGAATGTGTAAAATAAAATCCGCACACTTCTCTGAACAACGCATTTATGGATCTTTTCGACCCCTCAACCACTTATGGACCAACCCCCAACATGATTTGACCTTGATATCTGAGCGAAATATGAATGGGAGGTTGGCTAAGGACTAGATGATGCCCTAAAAGACCCCTTGTTTACACTATGAACTAATTACATTTTTCCATGTATGAATGCTATAAATAAGAGCCATGGGTGCACTAAGAAACCAATATATTCATAGTATTTTTATGCTTCAAGAATTCTCCCTTGAGAATCCTACTTTCTCTTTGGAGCCTTCAATCATCATTGCAATAGGCCATTCCACTCACCTATTGAGGGAATAAGAATTGTTGTTCTTCACCATTTTCCATTTCTTCCATTGTATGAAGAGATCTCCATTAAGAAACTCAAGAGCCCTCCCAAGAAAGAAGAGGGGACTCATAAGTCCCTAGTTTTCTCTACGGTGTTTTTCCAACTAATCTATTGATCCATTGGTAGCATTATGTTGGTCATTGTTTGATTTTCATGGTTCTAAGTTTCTCATGCTTTATAACATTTATTTCTTAGTTGTTTTAGTTTATTTATTTGTTTATGCAAGTGTTTGTCTTGTTTAACCCACTCACAAACTTTTGTCTTGTCTAGCAGGCTCATCTAGACGTGCAAGTGTTGTTGTTTTTCTCACCCAAGTGACAAAACCAACACAATAATAGTCATTTTTGAAAACTTTTTGAAAGTAAAGTTACTTTCATTTCTAATGTCCAAAGTCCAAAAAAAGGACTATCATTGGTGGGAATTTACATTTGAAAATCATTTTGTTAGGGGGACTCTTCCTTATAATCTATTTTGTGGCAACAATTGGTTATTTTTGTAAACGTTTTGATAGGAGAGTTACCTTCATGTATAATGTCAAGTCCAACAAAAGGATTCTCAAGTTCACATGAATTTTTTTTGGGAGAATGCAATACTATTTAATGTATAAAAGCTTATTTTTTCATTTGTCCCACAAGTTCCTCTAGTACACATGAAAATCCTCTTTACAAGTATCTTTTGCTACATATGGTTGGCCACTTATTAGACTCAACTTCTACTAACATAATCCAAACATGAATTACAACTATTTCTTGGCTTCCTAAGGGCTTTAACATCATTGATATGAAGTTGCACTGCTATATTGTAATGTTCCCTTCCAAGTGATTGTGATGAGGGGGTGAATCAATAGCCTATATGACTCTCGTAGGCTTAGTAAAAAAGGAAAAATGGATTCAAGGAGTTTTCACTAGGTAAACATATCGCTAAACCCTAAAAGTGACATTAAATAAAATAAACAATAATATTTAAATGGAATTGGAGGGAAAATAAAGTGAAGATTTTATTTAGTCAAAATGGGGGAAAGATATAGAAGGTCCAAAGGAAGGACAAATAGAGGATAAACCATTCCCCTTGGCATTATAATTTGATATGTTATTGATTTCTCTTGTAGTTATCCTTTTCATTGAGGTTTTGGGCAAAACCCTTCCACTGTAGGTTTAGTTTCATTGGTACAATATCCACCCTATCAATACAAGAGAGGGATTCATCCAAGATCCTTATTTGTTAGGTAGCTAGAGAGGTAGTGGGGGGACTAGAGGGCCCATAGTGATAATAGTGGAGGCCATTCAATGTAAGGTGGACTAGGTCCACTATAGTATTAAATAAGGCCCACTATGGTAGTTAGATATAATAAATGTAAGAGGACTTATTAGAAGGTTATAATTCTAGAAGGTTCCTCCTCTAGAATGTTCTTAGGTGGTTGTAGCACTATATACAAGGGTTCAAGCAATGTAATAGGATATGAAGAGAAGTATTATATTTGGAGTGGTAGATCAATAGGAGGAAGACCCCTCGAAGAGGTAAGTGAACAGGAGAGGATCCCTTCCATAATAAGATCCATTGTATGGTGTTTCCCTACATCAAGGATTTTCTTAAAATAAAAGTGTGGTTTCTTCTATATTACTATGTAGATCTATTGTTTATTCAGTATTTGTGGTGATTATATTTTTATATCTACTCAGGTACTTAACAAGTGGTATCAGATCACTTTCCTTGGCAAGAAGTGTGGGAATTTGTTTTATTTTTGTAGATTTTTTCAGAGAAGAAAAAGAGGGATGCGAAATTCCATACAATTTCTGTATATTTTTGTGCAAAATTTGCAGAAAAGGGTTGTATATTTGAGTTCCTCTCAGAAAAAAACCCAATTAAAAAAAACAAATAGTTTGAAATGGAGTCCGGGAAGTCAAGATATCGACATTTTAAAATATGCAAATTTTCAGGGTTTTTTCCATGGATGGCGATGTGATTTTTTTATTTCTATAGAACCTAGAGGTCGAATCTGATAGAAAAAATTATAGATCTAAGTTCCTATTTAAAAAATAGTTGATTTCAAAAAACAATCACCAAATCAAAGCTCCAGAAGTGATATATTGTTGATTTAAAATCAACGATTCTTTARGGTTTTCGTGATGGCGGCGGGACTGCAATACTCAGAATTTTTCAGAGAGTGCTCAGATTGGTACCATATCAGTGACATTGGATAGATAATTTTAATATATGCATTTTGGTATATTATATGTGGTATTTCAAATGGATATTMGACTTCTCATGGAAAATAGACGRAATATTGAATCCCTTGAGAACCATATCCAAGGGGGTCTACAAGATGTGAGGTATAGTTATCACAATGTTCAAAGGTCCTTGRCTCCCACACATGAGATATATCTTATGGAGGAAATCAAGGATGCATATACTAAATAAGTATATGTWTGGTATGATTTTGAGGCCGATTGTGATGATTGGTATATGGATATTTGTCATTTCTGGGATGCCAACCACTTTCATATTTTATTTGATGACTCTACTCCACCTTCTGTAGAGAACACCAATCTGAAAAATCAAGAGCCAATTATGATTACCATTGTTCATCTTGCATATTATACAGTGGTATTATTCCTTCCAAATTCAGTTACAACCCTTTCGCACTATGTGGATATATATTCCTATTTAGATCCACATAACATGTGTTGATCTTTGGAACATCATTTTCAGTTGGTTATTAGGTTATGCTATCTTCTGCATGAAGTTCACATGAGCACTTCGGCAGGAGACCTCGTTTTACAATGGCGGTTAGACTACTTCAACATGGTGGCTTTCATTTCTACATGGGACCCTGGTTCTATAGTCTAATTCAACACTATGATCCACACTTATCCATGGGACCCTAGTATATGGTTGTACACCCTCATAGCAAGCGTTGAGGACAACGATTTCATAAGGGGGATGGAATGTTAGGTAGCTAGAGAGGTAATGGGAGGCCCAGAGGGCCCATAGTGATAATAGTGGGGTCCATTCAATGTAAGGTGGACTAGGTCCACTATAGTATTAAATAAGGTCCACTATGGTAGTTAGATATAATAAATGTAAGATGACTTACTAGAATGTTATACTTCTAGAATGTTCCTCCTCTAGAATGTTCTTAGGTGGTTGGTAGCACTATATAAAAGGGTTCATGCAATGTGATAGGATATAAAGAGAATTAATGTATTTGGAGCGATAGATAAATAGGAGGAATCCACCTCAAAGAGGCAAGTGAACATGAGAGGATCCCTTCCATAATAGGATCCATTGTATGGTATTTCCCTACATCAAGGGTTTTCTTATAATAAAAATTTGGTTTCTTCTATATTTCTATGTGGATCTATTGTGTATTTAGTATTTTTGTTGATTATATTTGTATGTTAAGTACATGAATATATATGAGGATAAATCTCATAATAAACCCACAATATCAACAATAATAAACCAAACCATTCACCAAAATATTGAACACAAAAAATAGTCAAAACCCTTGAGGTAGGGTAACACCATATATTATTCCTTAAGGAAGGAATGCACTCTTCAAGAAATTCTTGATACATTCAAAATATTCTTCACTCTGCTCCAATACATTGCTTACACTTCTTTATATAGAACTCTCTATCTCCTAAGAACATTCTAGGAATCCTTCTGACATTTATTATATCTAACTACCATAGTGGGAATTATTCAATATAGTTGACCTAGTCCACCTTACATTGAATGAATTTCATTAATAATACATAACCACATTCACATTGGGTAAACCCTTAGGTAGCCCATATTACCCCCTTAGGTATACTACATTCCATTCCTCTTCACATGTTTCATCCTCGAAACATGAGAATAAACAATACAATATGATCGACTAAGCAATGTAGCCAACTGGTACCAAGTATGACCATCCATCCATCCTAATGGAGAATGAACATGATGTCCAACCACTTCCTTGCCACCCTGATCTTTCTCTACATCATGTCGATGTTTCCATGAAATTGGTTCTCTACCCTGATGTCTTCTTGTAGTGTTGGTAGGCCTCCATGTACCTCCAGATTTGTTTCATTTTTGGTGTCATGTTGGTGCATAAGTGTGTTGATGCCCTCGCCCTTTCCTTGATGACTGTTGTTTCTCTATATGATCTGGATGATGATATACAACAACTATAGGAATATGTTCCTTTTTATTCAAATCTGCAACACATTGTTCATTTGATTCAATGGCCTCCTTATCTTATTTATTGTGTCCTTCTTGTGGCTTTGCTTCATCTTCTTCTGTAGACTCTGCCTCTGATTCAAATTTAGACTCAACAATAAATTATTTGTTTTCCCCCATAGGCCCTTCTTTCTTACTAAAAGACACATCTTGCAATGTAATTTTCTTTTTATTGTACCAAATATTTAAAAACTTCTTTTGCACATTAATATTAATTGTACCAACTGAGTCCATCAAAGGATATCCCAAAACTATATCCACAACAACCATATATATAGCATGAAAATCAGAATGCAACACATATGTATCCATAGTGAGATTCAAATCTTTAAAAACTTGAATATTTTCACCTTCAACCTCTATGCTTTGAATATTCTTTATAGAAACTTGTAATCTATTAACCAATTGAACATTGATAAAATTGTGAATGCAACTAGGGTTAACAAAAACAATGATATGTTATTTTTTAATACATCTTGGAACCTGTGATATAGAGTTTCCACATGAAAATAAACACGCGGTGCTTTCTTTATTCTTACTCTTGGCTTGAGACAACTTGTATCAAAATAAATTTTCAAACGTTGCATCGAAAAGTCCCATCATCTTGGTAGAGTCCAATGATCGCCACCATATCTCTGCATAATCCATTAAGCTAGTGGATAGCCTTATTCTCCAAGTTATTGGATTCTCTAATTTTACAATTTTTTATGAATTATTCATTACTAATACCATCATATTTTCCTGTGAAATACATATTTCTTGGAAGGTATGTTCAACAGAAAATCATGGTTTAAAAATAACTTATTGTGAAAATTGCACATCTTTTTCCGTAAAAATCCTGAAAAATGGCCAAATTTAAAATGCTCATAACTTCATTTCCCGAACTCTGTTTTGGCCGATGTTTTTTTAAATTGGGTATCTTTCCGAGAGGAATTCAAATATCCAATTTTTTTCCAAATTCATCTCAGAAAGCTTCATATCTGAATCTGAAGTGTGCCATCCTCTTTTTTCCCTAGAATTTTTGTTTTTTGCAAAGAGAGCCAAAACTTCTTCCCTTCTTTGGCCAAGGAAAGTGCTATGATACAAATTGTTAAATACTTGAATATATCTAAATATAAATCTCATAATAAACCAACAATATCAACAATAATAAACCAAACCATTCACCAAAATACTGACCACAAGAAATAGTCAAAACCCTTGAGGTAGGGTAACACCATATATTATTCCTTAAGGAAGGAATGCACTCCTCAAGCAATGCTTGATACATTCACAATATTTTTCACTCTGCTCCAACACATTTCTTACACTTATTTATATAACACTCTCTATCATATAGGAACATTCTAGAAATCCTTCAGACATTTATTATATCTAACTACCATAGTGGGCATTATTTAATACAGTGGACCTAGTCCACCTTACATTGAATGACTTCCAATAATAATACATAACCACATTCCCATTGGATACCTCCCTAGGTACCTGATATTACCCCCTTAGGTATACTACATTATTTGAGTTCATTGTGGTGCTTTCTTTCATTCTGGAGTGGATTTGAAGTCATATATTATTGCACATCGGGTTTGAAGGCATCATTGAATTTTTCCGAAGGACACTGATTTTCAGGTCCGCAGGTGTTAGGAGGTTTTTGTGCACCTGGGAAAGGAGGCATCCCCACAGCTTGAGAAAGGGTCATCCCATGATGCCCAACTAGATACCCCTCGGGAATCCTACAAGGACCCCTCTGAATTAGGGTTTCGTAGCAGCTCACTAGATTGGGTCTGGGAAGAGATCTAAAGCAGTTGGAGGAGTGATCCAGAATATATTTATAGAACTAAATGAATACAAATTATTATCAAATTTTTCTTAACACAAAATAACAGATATACAATAAAACTAGTTTCTATTCAATAAGGAAATAAGCTGAAACTTTAAAATGCAGCGGAAACAAGCTTGTTAGAATGGTGGCGTCTTATCTCTAAGAAGCGATGTGATGACTACACTCATTTTCAAGAATATGATTACAATGCGGATCTGAAGGCCTTTTTACCATAAACAAGAATGTCAAAAACCCTAGACATCCAAAAAACCTAACCCTAGGATATGAATTGCCAAAATTCATGTGGGTATTTGCATAATGAAATGAATATAGATTATTATAAAAAGATGATTAACACATAATAACAAATATACATCAAAAATGGTTTCTATTCAATAAGGAAATAAGCTGAAACTGTAAAATGCAACGAAAACAAGCTTGTTAGAATGGTGGCGGCTTATCTTTGAGAAGAGATGTGATGGTTGTGCTCATTCGCAAGAAGATGATTACAATGAGGCTTTGAAGGAATTTTTACCATAAATAGGAATGTCAAAAACTCTAGACATCCAAAAAACCTAACCCTAGGAGATTAAGTGCCAAAAGTCATGTGGGCCTTGTTTGGGTAAGTTAATACATCAACTTCTCGGGGTCGTAACTTTTTCATACAATCTCCATATTAGCTGCACGATAGCCTGTTGGAAAGGTCTATCCTAGGACTACACATTTTTTGGATATTTATCAAAGGTCATTTTGACTTTGGTGAGCGCTAAAAAAATCTATTTAGGGCCTCAAAATGACTCCACAAGTCAGGGACTCGAAGACTAGGGAAACAAAACTACTAAACTGGAAAACTGCCAAAATGATCCAGTTGGAATAGGTGGGAGGAAACCGACATCTATATGGATCAAGGACCACCCGTAGATAAAACTTAACTAGATCAGAGTAGAGAAGAGCTTAGAGAGCCTTGGGCTCCATATATTGGCATCAATCCAAGTTCCATTGTGTTTTTTTGTAGTAGATTGTGATGCTTCCTGAAAATCATTAGTTTGTGTGCTTAATAGTATTCTGCAACTATTATTATAACCCTTAGTTATCATTGTACTAATTTGGGGATTTTCCATCCATAATAATATTCCATGGTTATTTTATCTATTCTATGTGTAATGGGTATATGATCTATGTTTAAGCTACTATTTGGCACTTCCAACAACACTAATAAAAAAAGTTTGATAAAATCACATAAAGAAGAATAATATATTTTGTAGTATGCATATATTCCCCATCTATCCTAGTTGGGAACATTATAGTGGTATCAGAGCTAGTGATTCTGTCATCATGTGATTTCATTGATGCTTAGGAAGAAAGGGTGTGGAGGACCTTTTAGAATTTCACCAGAGAGAGAAGTGGAATCAAACCAAACCAATTCAGAAACCGAGGGAAACATGGAGGATAAACCAGAGGTTACATGAGACCTTATGCCTAGACTAATAAATCATTTGAACAGAGGTCGGGAGGAAGCTAACCAAAACTAGGTAAAAAACACTAGGAGATAGGAAGATATGTTGAGAACCCAACAACAGACCCTTACGAAACTCATACAATTGGTAGGACAACAAGGACACACATGCCAAATGGAAGTCAGGGAAGAAATCATGAAAAGGGTAGAAATAATCATATTCTGGAACAAAGTGCCGTACAGATAGGGAATATAATGGCTTTCAGACCGTTGTTACCACCATTCCTTGTCGAACAACCTATTGGAACGCAAGATCCACATAATAATATTGAATATATATCTGGATACCACAGAGAATACTATTCATTAGTAGAGGAAGTTCGAGTAGATATGTCTTACAACAATTATTGTTGCCTCATGATGAGGAACACATCAAGGGGAGCACGATACTTTCCTAACGTTGATCTGGTGCATAACATAGGGAAAATGACAGTCCCATATTTTTATGAAATGACCAAAACCACAACCAGAGTGTGGGTGCACAAGTTCGATACTTATTTCTATCTTAACTCGGTGACAAAATCAAAGGCCACAACATTTCCACCCTATACTTGGATGGGGAATCTCATTAGTGGTGGTACCATGGGTTGGTAACACTAGGGAATTCCAACATCACACCATATGAGGAGTTTACATAGATATTGATGGATAGGTTTGACAGGAAAGATCTCGAGATCCACTTCATGGAATTGGAACAATTGAATCATACCAGTTCATTCTAATAATTCATCACATAATTCCAAAGGATGGTAGTAATGGTGACTGATATTTATGAGCAAAGGTTGGTGATGTTGTTCATAGAGGGTCTAGCTAAACCCTTGAGAGGATGGGTGAAGGCATTTAGGCATCCCAAATTATAGGACATCATCATGAAGACTCAGGATATAGATGAAACAACATCCAAGAAGGCCCCAGTAAAACCATGCATTCCACAGAAGGTTCAATTGATGAATTTTCCCTAGAATACATGGACAGGAAAAGACTGAATGGACAAAGAGACTTGAAGAGAGCTCAAAAGGAATAAACTTTTCTTCAGCTGCAAATATCCATGGGAGTTGGGCCATTGATGTATGGGCAAGGGGAAGGTTCATTATATTGAGGTGWTATCAGATGAAGAAGATGAAGGTGAGGAAGAGGTCCATCACATACCAAATGGTGGACAGAGTAGTGATGAGACATCACACTCTCATATTACAGAGCAKGCCTCATTGTAGGAGGGGGTCAAGAAGGTAGCCATTTCCACACTGTCAGTAGTGCCCATGTATTATACCTTCCATATCAGGGGAATTATGTAGGGACAAAGAGTCTATGCATTGATTGATAGTAGGGGCACTCATAACTTCATTGAAGCAAYGTTKATTTTCAAGAGAAAAATCCCCACGGGGGAATTTGAGGGATTTGAAATAGTGGTATCACATGGGTACAACATGAATTATACTCAGAGTATTAGAGGGATGGATGTGACACTGGGAAACTATACGTTGACCGATGAATTTTATGTGGTGGACTTACCAGAAACCAATATGGTGTTGGGAGTGTAGTGGCTATGTTCCCTATGAGATTTCAAGATGAATTACTAGGATATGAGGATGAAATTCATGGACACCAGGGGTCTGTGAGATATCGTGAGGGGTATTTCATTTGGAGAACTCAAGTTTGTGTCCAACAAATTCATGGAGACAATTTTTAGACATGGTGATGTAGCATGCACAACGGAGTGTTTGATCACAACGCATAAGCTATCCCAGGATCATCAGCATTACCATGTGGATATATAAGAGTTACTTGGGAACCATGATAAGGTATTCGATCTACTCCCAGCAGGGAGACTACCATATAGAGGATTTGAGCACATCATCAACTTATATTATGGGACCAAGCCCATGATTACTGCATGAACATACACCCAAAGAAGTTCAAGGACAAAATAGATAAGGCCATACAAGAACTATTGGATATGGGACACATACAACCTAGCTCTAGTCCATTTGCTTCTTCAGTAGTATTGGTGAAGAAGAAGGATGGAACATGGAGAATGTGCATTGACTACAGGTCTCTAAACAAGAATACTATTAATAATAGATACCCAATACCTAGGATTGACGAGATGATAAATGAGATGCATGGGGAGGTATATTTTTCAAAGATTTATCTTCAATCAGGGTACCACCAGATCAAGGTAAGAAAAGAGGACATCCATAATAAGAAATTCATATATCACTACAACCATTATGAGTTTGTATTCATGCCCTTTAGGTTGACCAACTCACCAGCTACGTTCTATCCATGTATGAACCATATCTTCAAAAAACAGTTGAAAAAGTTTCTACTAGTGTTCTTTAATGATCTTCTGATCTACAACAAGACTTGGGAGGAACATTTGTGGCATCTAGAAGATATTCTCACCATTATGGAGGAGAAATATTTTTTTTTCATGGAGGGAAAGTGTGAATTTGGGTTGACAAAGATCCTCTATCTAGGGCACGTGATTGGTTTTGAGGGAGTGAAGGTGCATTAGGATAAGATCCTAATGATCCTAGACTTTCCCAACCCTAGGTTGATCACATAGTTGTGAGGATTGTTTGGGATATGTAGTTATTACAAGAGCTCCATAAAGGGATTTTCACAACTATGTGCACCATTGACAAATCTCACCAAGAAGGGAGAATTCAAATGGTCAAAGGAAGCATAGGAAACATTCGATAGGATGAATAAGGTGATGAGCACCTGCCCAGTTTTAACACTCCTAGATTTCACAAAACCTTTTGTACTAGAATGTGATGGATCCAAAGAAGGAATATGAGCGGTATTGATGAAAAACAAACACCCAATAGCTTTCAAGAGAAAAACAATTGAGGGAACCAAAGAGATTCTATAATATCTATGATAAGGATATTTTGGCCATCATGCATGCCTTGACCAAGTTCATACAATACCTAGTGGGAAGACAGTTTGTGGTTAGGACTGACCACAACAGCTTGAGATACTTTTTGGAGTAGCGAGACCTAAACGAGAGGTAGAAGAAATAGGTGCTAAAAGTACAAACATATGATTTTGACATTGAATATGTTAAGGGGAAAAATAATATAGTTGGTGACACCTTATTTAGGAGATCTACATCATTCTCTATGATAGAGATCTCAACAGATTGGAAATCCATTCTCTTGGTTGAATGCTCCAAGAATACCTCTTCTTGTGATATTATGGAGGAAATTATTTAATATGATAGGTACAAGGTAGTGAATGAAATCATCTACTACAAAGACATGATCTATATTTTCCCTGAGTCCATGCTCAAGGATAATATTTTGAGAGAAACACATGATGCACCACTGGAAGGGCATCAGGGGTACCTAAAAACCTACAAGAAGGTTAGGTAGATATTCTCATGTAAGGGTATCGAAGGGGATGCACTTCATCATGTGTGTGAATGCATGAATTGCCAATAGAACAATTCAGAGTTCACGCATCACACAATACTACTTCAGCCATTACCGATCCTAGAATATAAATGGGAAAGAATATCCATGGAGTTTGTTAAGTACCTAAGACTTGAATACAAAAACACCACCAATATTTAGAGAACTATATATAAGAACCAAAAATTTATTATAAGAAAAACCTTGAGGTAGGGAAACACCATACAATGGATCCAATTATGGAAGGGATCCTCTCCTTTTCACTTGCCTCTTCAAGGGGGCTTCCTCCTATTGAGATACAACTCCAAATAGAAAAATTTTCTTCATATATCATTACATTGATTTAACCCCTTTATATAGTGCTACCATCACCTAAGAACAGTCTAGAGGAGGAACATTATAGAAGCATAAACTTTTAAGAAGTCCTCTTACATTTATTATATCTAACTACCCATTTATTATATCTAACTACCATAGTGGACCTTATTTAATAATATAGTGGACCCATTCCACCTTACATTCAATGGTCTTCACTACCTCTCTAGCTACCTAACATTCCATCCCCCTTATGAAAGTGTTGTCCTCAACTCTTGTTATGAGGGTGTACAAATATTGGTTGTTTATCTTAGTTATACCTTTAACATGATTGACCCAGGTTCAGGTCTACAAGGAATCCAACAAAGCCTCTAAAACTGTTGGCCCTCCTGGTAAACCAGAAGGAAACATAACACATAGAGTGCACTATGCAGTCTCACCCGAGATAGTATTAATGGGTGACTGCAATAATCAAGTGCTTGCAGTCCATGACTGAATGGGGATCTGTAAATTAGATGTTGTGAATTCTATCTAATTATTAAAGCAATATATTGTCATTCTCATTCGTGGATGTAATGTAATTGGATCCATTAATTCATTCATAAATCATTCTAACATATACTCATAAACAAAAAAATAGATATAAACATTCAAACACATAGCACAAGTTTTACCATCGTTCACTCCCTCCTAGGCTAAGTCCACAAAGATCTAGCTCTCAAGATCTTTTATTATGGTAGTTCCAAAACTACAGTGCCACACGCTTTACAACTCATCCTTCATTGGTTCAATATCTACGATGAGGAGGACTAGATCACACCAAGCTCCTCAGCCTGTGATCTAAACCTCAATATCTACCCTTTTGACTCCCCACAGCTCCATAACTTACAAGATTAGATCGCATTACAGTAGTTTTACAAACTAGTTACTCTTCCTCACACGAGTAACCCTCTCAAAAAAAGAGAACCCCCTATAGACCTCCTAGGTGTCTATTTATATCTATTTTTGTTTCATCATCCATTACATTGTCTTACCAAAACCCTAACCTAGTTAGGTCTTCTTGCATGTTGTCCTTGTGCGCTTTCCTCCTTTGTATGCACATTTTCCTTTCATCCACTTCATTTCCTGCCATCTTTCTTTCTTTCCCAACTTCTTGCATGTGCACCTCACATTCCTTTCTGCCAAATTTCTTTCCTCCACATTGTGCCTTTTCCCAAAAATGGACCTATCCCAAATATGCCCCCAACATTGACATTGTGACTCATCCCGGGTCACTACCTAACTTATGCAACTGTCACTGCTTGGCTCCTGTCTCTGATACTACTTGTTGCAGTGCATCATACATTTTCATTATCCATTGGCATTGCTGGTGAGCCTGATTTCTCTTTTTGGACATAGAGGTGAACACATGCTATGTGATAAGAAACTATAGAATATCTCCTCCCTTGGATCTGATCTGCTCAATGCTCTTCTTAGTTGTGTCGCTCTCCATGACCAGCTGCTCTACCTTTTCTTGCAGTGGCTCCAACAACTCTTGTCTTGTTTTCTTGTGTGCTTACAATGATTTCTCTTCCAACTGTAGAGCCTTCAGTTCAGTGGAAGTCTTGATCTTCTTTGGCAGGGACACTATTTTTTGTCGCTTCTTCACTTCCACCATTGTTGCGTGTATTTTGGTTTCCTTCTCTTGTAGTTCCTGGAGGCTCCCATCCTCTAGGAGGTGAGTCAATAGTTGCACGCTCTTTTCTAACAACTCAATGATTGTATATATACTTTGGCCAATGTCCTCCGCAACTTTTTTTGCCTCCTGTTCTCGCTACGCTCTGACTTCTAGAGGAGTAGCGGGTGTGACATGCTCCTCCAACTATTTAATTTTCTCCTTATATTTTTGGATAGTCTTCTCTATCCTTCGCAGCTTCTCTTCTGAACGCCCTGCCTCCTCATTTGTGTTCTCAGGAAGTGCTTGAAACATCATGTGGATATGATTATCCATCTCCTCCACTTTTTGTTATGCTCTCTCTTTCTGTTTCACTTCAAGGTTGAGGACTTCCTTCATCGAGATATTTTTTTCTGGGCTACCTATAGGTTTTTTGCGTTTACTCTTTCTCTGGATTGAATCTCCCACGCAATGGTTACTTGAAGTTTATACAACACCTTTGTTGTAATCTTTTCCAATTCCATGTCCAAAGTCTTGATGTCCTTTAGAGGTTTCTGTGTTGTTTCTTCATCAAGGAACATCATCTCGGGTGTGATGATGAAATTGGCACTCGTCTGCACTGTAAATTGCACTGTTTTAGGCACTGGAACTCCTTCCTTAGCCTGCATAGGTGTTTCTTTTGGTGTCTGTGCTGCCCCGATCCTTAGCTGCTCCAACACATTTCTTACTTCTTACACTTGATCTGCAATTGAATCTCTATGCTTCTCTGCATTCTCCCACACCTCAACTAGTCTCTCGTCGACTGTTGTCACCACTAAATTCACATCATTAGGGGTTAGTGATATATGGCTTTTTGGATTGTGGGCCTTTTCCTTCTTTCAACCACCACCAATTTTCTCCCCTAGCCGCGTCTCTTGGGAATCTCCTGGGTTCTTGTCCCTTTTTCTTCCTCCTCAAGGATTTCCTATTTCCATGTGCCTCTTTCTTCTGCACTCACTTATTCCATTGACTCTATTGGTGGTTATCCTGTGCATGGTGGAGCCTGTGTAGAGCCCCTTGGTGGTCTATTATGTGTTCATCGAGCTCCCCTCTGCACACTACATGGCGACGATGACCACACCAATCGATACTTCCTCTTTGCAACACTTGGGCATTAATTTTCATTTGAGGATTCCAATGGAAAACTTTGCCACAGGATCATTGATGTCACTGATCTTGATTCCCTTGTTACTACGCTCTACGCCATACGTGGCCTTGATCTCGTCTGAGATGGCCTTGGCTCTGGTTTTTTCCTCCAAGTATTGTTCTAGGTTTTCCCCATCTATGGGTAGCCCCATGATTGCTGCGATGAGGTCCACAGTGATAGGCACCAGCCTATCCATCCATAAAATCATGTCATGCACTCATGCAAGCAGTTGCTTGACGTAGGCATTAATATGCTTCCCCCTCCCAAAATGTGGAATATCCAGTAAATTCATGATGCCTGTGTTGTACAACCTAAGAATCCACTACACCGAGTCTAATAGTGACATGCTTGATGAACCTTCTCCCCTGCTTTCTAAGTAGTTTTAGAATGCCAAGTCTTAAAATTTGGTGACATCCACCACATCATGGTCATAGTATTTGATGGTAGTCACTCTGCCAACCATGTCATCATCTACGCGCACCCCGCTCGGAATATTTGGTATAAATAGGGTCCCTTTGGCTAGTGGTTGTGACCCTCTGTGCACATTTCTCTCAGCTTGGCCCTTACATTTGGCTTGTGGGGATGAGGCCCCCACCTCTGGTACACCCTCGTGTACTACTTCGTGTCCTACCTCTGGTTCATCGATGGTGCTAAACCCATGGCCTACTCAACCTGTCATGGCCCTTGCCCCCTCAAGGTGTCAGACTCAATTATCTCTGTGTTCTCCTCCATATTCTCAACCTCCTGTGATGGGATATGTTCCTCCTCTACCATCATTGGGTTTGTTTCATACTATGGTGTGTCAATTTCATCCACTTTCACCACTATAGGTACCTCTTTCTCCCTTGTGTCTTTCTTGTGAGTAGTACTTCGCATGTTCTTTCCAGCCCTACCCAGCTCTCCAACTCATGGTGGTGACATTGCGACAAGGTCTAGGCTGTAAATCTATGAACTTGACGAATGCTCGGTCAAATTATCACTCTATTACTCTTTCACTTGGCTCTACGTTCTTCTCCTTAGAAATTGACACAATGATTTGATTTCCCCCCCTTTTCCAGACTTTATAGAAGGATGATGAAGTGACAACTGTTTCGAACTAACAGTTGTCCCTTTTTAACTTTTGGCAGTGTGTCCTATGCATGGGAACATTCTACTTGCTAACAATTGTACTTTGAGCCATGTTTTCATACTTTTCCCTTTCCGTCACATTGAGTTATTTCCCTTTGTGTACGAACTGTCACAATTTCAACCACCACTGCCAGTTGGCACCTGAATTCCACATCCGTCATTTTTTGAATTATCATGCTTTCCTATTGTTGGTCCTTTTTCTGTCGTGTTGGGCTCTTTGAGAACACAGAGTCCTTGGATTTTATACCCTTTTATTCTGGCACAATATTCTTATTTCATCACGCTAACTCAATGACTTGTGAGGGAAGACTCTTTTCTTTTTTGTCGCATTGATTTTCTCACCTGCGTGCACATATTTTTTTATTTATTTTTTACTGTGTGGTAACTTTCAAGCTGCAGGTGGTCAACTATCCTTCTACAAATTCAGTCGACTCACATTGATCATTCCCTTCAATTCTGTCCCTTTCAAATCCTTCAACTATACATCTCCTCCATCTATGACAATCTTGACCTCATATGGTCCCAACCAATGCATTCTGAACTTTCTTGGATGTTGAGACAACTTGTTTTCATACAATAGGACTAAGTCTCCTTCCTTGAAATTTTTTCTCTTTATATGTTAGTCATGCCAAGATTTGTCCCTTGCATCTGTACTTCTTGGTGAAATCGTGCTAGAATCCTATCTTCTTCCATTCTCATCAGCTGACTTAACCTTGTACTGCACCTCGCTCTGTCATGTTTGTAATTTATGTGACATGAAGGCTTGGTACCAAGAATTCTAATGGCACCACTGCTTCTTGTCCATACACCAATATAAATGGTGTCTACCCTGTCATCTTCTCACAGGTACTTCTATATGCCCATAATACTGCTAGTATCTTTGAATCCCATTCATCCCTATTGACATTGCATATCTTGGTTAGGAAATTCTCTAGAATCTTGTTGAAGGCCTCCACTGTTCCATTTTCTTGAGGATGGTATGGCATACTTTTCTGATGGTAGAACTTGAATTCTTTAGTTAGAGCTCTGATAGTGTTGTTAATAAAGTGAGTGCCTCGGTCACTCATCAGAATCCTTGGGCATCCAAATCTAGTGAGCACATGTTCAAACATGAAGTGTAGTAGCCAAATTAATTTAACATCAATTAATTCCACAAACAAAATAGTAACTTGTTGGCAGAAAATTTGCTTTATTATATTGTCCTTATAATCTGCCTACACCAGTGTTTTGCAAACCTTGATTTTCGTCGCAATCCTTGAATAAAACGACACTATTATTTTTTGCGCCATTTGCACACTTACCTTTGTTCTTGTTTTCATGACTGCAAGCGTGAAAACTTGATTTTTGAAGTCACATTAAAATCATCACTGGATTGTTGTAATCATTATTGTCGATATGCCCATTGCATTTCCAATTTACTTATCATTATGCATTTGACAAGACTCCAAGATCCTTATTCATTTGGCATTTTTATTTGTTAATATGACTTCGTTTTACAAGACTGTGGTGATATTCTTTTGATCGAGTTTGTGATGCATTGGTGATTTGATTTATATGTTATTTGATCATTGGTTTCATGAAAACACATTGGTGTTATGGTTAGACCCTTGGTATAAATATTTTCACATAGCACATATGTTCATATGATCAAACCCTTGGTGTGATTTTGAATTATTTCTTTGGTTTTAAAACTATGCTAATATTATTTCTTGTGCAAATGTTTGGTCGATTTACCATAGATTTCATTGGTTGATTGAATGGCATAGTTTTTAATCTATGCAATAGTGGATTGAATAGTTATATGCGTCAGCGGTTTTACTATTGGATATGACTATTGTGCATGGGCTGAATTAGCCAAAGAATGTTGAAAACAATGAAGTACCCATTGCCTTTATAAGCTCTTCTTTCAAAGGAGCTGAACTTAATTACCCAGCGGTAGATCAACAAGCCTACGCTGTTTTCAAAGTAGTCAATCATTTTTGGTCTTATCTCTTGAAATCTAGGACGAAGGTCATTGTCCCTTATCCATCCGTCAGGAACCTGTTAGTGCAGAAAGAACTAGGAGAAAAGAGGGCTAACTAGGTTACCTCCTT
>JASDQU010739317.1:20908-32804 GCA_032191745.1 Picea mariana | reverse complement strand
TCATAGGTCCAATCAACCCTCCATCCTCACAATAAAATAATTTTATCATAACAGCCACAAATTATTTCACCTAGTGGTCTGAAGCTGCCGCATTAAGAACTGTGAACACCAGTCAGGTAATTGCCTTTCTAAATTCGAATATTATTACTCGTTTTGGTATCCCTGAATGTTTAGTATTCGATAATGCTTATTACTTTTCCTCTCTTGAGATGAGTGAGTTCGCTTTGGAAAAATGAATTAAATTGAAGTATTCTGCTAGCTATTACCCCTAGGGCAATGGATTGGCAGAGTCAACAAATAAGAATCTGATTAAAATCATCAAGAGAACGGTGGCCGAAAATCACAAAAACTGGCACAATGCACTGTTAAACGCACTTTGGGATGATAGGGTAACCCCAAAAAATGTTGTAGGTAACTCCCCCTTCTTTCTTGTTTATGGAAGAGAAGCAATTTTGCCACCACACATTCTTCTTCCCTCACTTCAGCTATCGCAGAAAATTCAAGAAGAAAATTGTCCCCCTTTAGAAAACCGATTTAATGCTTTGATGAAGCTAGAAGAGGTAAGATCCCAAGCTAAACGTAAGTTAGATCAGCATCAACTAGTAGTCAAAATCTGGTTCGATTCTAACTCTGCCTCTGATAGGAAATTTGAAGTAGGTTATCTTGTCTTGAAATGGGACAAACCGCATGAGGGAAAGGGAGAGCACGCGAAATTCTAGAACTTATGGATTGGACCATTTTTAATTGCTGAAAAGTTGGGTCCCAGTTCTTTTTGATTGCAAAATCTAAAAGGACATCCTGACACCTATCCGGTGAATGGCCAAGCCCTGAAAAGATACTTTGCTTGATGACAATCCATGTATATTATGTACATATTTTTCTTTGTTTGCTTTTCTTTTGCTATTTTGTTTTCGATTTCTCCTTTGAGTTTATCAGTTTGTGTTTTTGGAAATACACATACCTACATACTGAGCTATTCAGACAAAGAAAAAAGAAAATTCTTTCATTAAAATGACTGCTGAAAAATTGTATAAACATCAATTGTATACTTCTGAAGTTTACATCTGTGTTGGCAAAAAACTGTTGTTTGAAAGAAGTTAACTGATTTCAATCTCTGGGTAAAGCCTTTCATGATCATCTATTATCTTTTTACGCTGTCCCTATTCCTTAAGGGAATGACTCAGAAGATGTCTCCCTGCCTTACAAAGTTGGTTCTGTAAATAAATCATTTCTGGATCTTAATAAAGGATTATTCTAAAAAAAAAAATCTACTGAGGTCTGAAAAAATATGTTAAAATATCATAATTTTCAACGTCACCCCGCTCGACTATATCTTGTTAAAAAACAAAGTAAATCATTAAAAGAGCTGTGGGAAGTGCTTATAAACCCGTCGGGATGCTGAACAGGTCTGCTGGCAGTGGGTAAATGCATGCATGATGCCAAGACAACTTCACCGGGGTACTGAACAGGCCCGTTGACAGCAAAGCAATGTCGGGTATATGAAAATTGGCAAAAATGTGATAACTTGACCTTAAAATGTCCTTTATTCTGATCCAAAACTTCTTGGCAGGATATGGATATCAGAGTGGGTTAAATTGCAACCCTGTCGAGGCTATGGACACCTGCTGGCAGCAGTGGCTCTGTCAACAGTATTGGAGATCTTATCTTCAATATCGTGGCTCGCTTGTCTTAAGACTGTTATCAGTTTTCATCCTTTAAACACTGCTAGAATATGTGGTTGATGAAGATGTTTACACAATTTTTTTTGGTTGTTATTTTTGAGTTAGAGTTTTTCTTGTTATCCTAATCTGAGTTTGTTCCTTTTGGCAGAGATAACTGCTTCTACCAGTGTGTCACCATTGTTGCCAGCCAATTCACATTCTTATACTGTCCTTATAAGCTACCTAAACCAGTGTTTTGCAAACCTTGATTTTCGTCACAATCCTTGAATAAAACGACACTATTATTTTTTGCTCTATTTGCACACTTACCTTTGTTCTTGTTTTCACAACTGCAAGCATGAAAACTTGATTTTCGAAGTCACATTAAAATCATCACTGGATTGTTGTAATCATTATTGTCGATATTCCCATTGCATTTCCAATTTACTTATCGTTATGCATTTGACAAGACTCCAAGATCCTTATTCATTTGGCATTTTTATTTGTTAATATGACTTCGTTTTACAAGACTGTGGTGATACTCTTTTGATCGAGTTTGTGATGCATTGGTGATTTGATTTATATGTTCTTAGATCATTGGTTTCATGAAAAAACATTGGTGTTATGGTTAGACCCTTGGTATAAATATTTTCACATAACACATATGTTCATATGATCAAACCCTTGGTGTGATTTTGAATTATTTCTTTGGTTTTAAAACTATGCTAATATTATTTCTTGTGCAAATGTTTGGTCGATTTACCATAGATTTCATTGGTTGATTGAATGGCATAGTTTTTAATCTATGCAATAGTGGGTTGAATAGTTATATGCGTCGGCAGTTGTACTATGGGATATGACTATTGTGCATGGGATGAATTAGCTCCACCACCTTCCCACGTTCTGTCATTAATGTTTTCCTCCCTATTCCGGTTCGCCTTTGCTAGTTTTCAGGTAAGCCTATGATCGTTCTACCCCTACATATGCTATGTTCAAACCCTGGCTCGTTCACCTCACTCACTATGTGCTCTTTTCTATGGCACCGGTGGTGTGCATAGAGCCAAATGGTAACCAAGCCCTGTTACTATTCGATTATACTCGAAAGGATTTAGAAGATAGTGGTTGGCTCGCATTTATACAGAGGTTCGAGGGTTTCAACCTTTTGGTTTCCCAACAATTTTCCCTCACCTTTGATGGGTGTAGGGCTAAAGTAGGTGACATAAAGGTTGAACTCAATGAAGAATTTATAAGCTCTGCTACAGGACTAGCAGCCACGGGCCAAAGGTGGTTTAAAAACTCCAAAGTTGATGAGGTGCCATGGCCATTACTATTCATATCAAGGAAGGTTGTCTCCTGTGATAAAGGTATGCCTATATCCACCCTCAAACCTAGGTGGCATGATCTTTTGGTAATTGCGAAACAATTTGTGACCTGTGAAGGTTGGTATGGCTTGGTTTTTTTGTATCACCTCCGGTTATTGATGAATTTCATGGGCTATCCTTTGAACATGCCACATTACTTCTTGCGTAGTCTTTACAAGATGTCTAAGAGGTTCAAATGTGAGAAGGCCAATAGCATCTTGTTTCATCATGGCTTGATTAGGCTCATCGTTGTCCACCATTTAAACCTTCATGGTGATAATTGGAAATCCTTTCTATCCAGAAATGGATTTTCTAATCTGGAGTCTGCTTAAATCGATAAAGCCATGGTTAGTGAGACTTTGGTCGGGCCACCCGTGCCATTTCATGTCCTTCTACCCCCTTCCAAACCCTCGGTTTTCCCTGACATCAACCTACCCAACATCATAACAGACAAGACTGAGGTTGTTAAGAAGCCTGTGAGTAAGAAAGTCAAGGGTAATCCTACTGTCGACAAAAAGGGTAAGAAGAATGCTCGATTGATATCGAGACTTGCCCGGAATAAACCTAAACCAAACGTCGACCAAAAGCCCATAGTTATGAGTGAGGACTCAGACTCCGATATTGAGCATTTCTTAGCTGAAGAGTACCCCTATTCCCATGGCCTATGATCCGAACAACCCTATAACTATGTATATAATTTACCCCCTTGTCTCAAAAACAATCCTAAATACCCAATAATCAAGTTGCACAAGGAAACCCCTGGTGATTTAAACAAAACCTCGCTTGTGATGTCGAAGCTCGAGCAAACATCAAGCAGCCAATGTAATGTGTGGGTAGAGCGTTATTACACCGACGTTCCCTTATTGCAATCAAAGATCAAATCGTTGGAGGAGCAATTCGCATTGTTGTCAAAAGAAAGTCACACATTTCAAGCTAATGACAAGAAACAAAAAACCACTGGTTCGATTGTCTTCAGGAATGTCGAATCGGAAACAACCTTCATCAATTCCAAATTATCATAATCGAAGTCGTTTCTTATTGTCCAGTTATGAATTTCAATATGATTTTTTCTTCGTAAGTTTGCTTGAATTATTGTAACATATTCGGTTTTGCTTCCAAATTAGTTCTATTCGTTTTGATATATTTGAAATGATTCTGTTTCCTGTACAGTAGATTCATTTTACTAAACTCAAATGTATTTACAATTTGGTTATGCGAGTTTGTCGTGCCCAGTTTAGCAATTGATTGGTTTTTGATTCGGTTTGGTTTGTTTTTTGAATCAATTCTGCTCGTCTAATTTAGGATAGTCTATTTGGTGCGATTTTGATTAGTTTCGTTTGTTCCTAGTAGACTCAAAACAACCCTATTGACTTTGATTTACCAGGAACAACTCTGTTTTGTATTGAATCAACATTCTTGTTTGGGTTTTGATTACTTTTGACCTGTGCAAAAGATTTATTCGCTAAAAATCGTGTGGCTGTGTTGATTTTACATAACGATTTTGTCGACTCCAAACTGTTTCAATTCGTTCCTGTTTGATTTGATTTGTAAACAATTGTTGCGTTCCACGATTAGCATGATCGTTGGTATATGTTTGATACAATTCTATTAATTTGAAAATGATCTTGTTGTTTTCATTGTGATTCAACAATGATTTTGTTAATGGATGAGGCAACATAAATGATTGCATAAGTGATTTGTTCAACTGGTTATAGTTTGCGTCGAATGGAATTGGTTCATGAAAGTGATTTCATTGCTGTCCAATTATCTAAGCGATTCTAGTTACCCGAACTGGTGATAACAAATTGAACAGAGTACATGTATCTCTGTCACCTTTCGATAGGCCACGATTTCTTTTGTTTTAATTTGTATACAAGTTTTGATTTGAATGATTCATTTGGTTTATAATTACCAATCAAATATTGGTTTAATAGTTTGAATATAATTTTTTAAGATTCGAATTGGTTTTAAAACGATTATGTGTTTAATTTAGACCAGCTACAGAATCGCAAGATTTTGTAGCTAGTCTTAAAAAATAGATTCCTGTCAATTTTATCAACAAAATATCCTCTAATCTTGTCTATTTTTGTCCCCTTTCAGGTGCATATGAATTGCAATGATCAGTGTGGCATGATATGGCAGTTTGAGAGATGTTTTTGTGATACAGTTTTATTATAGGGTGTTAGTTTTAGCCAGACCTGGGAGATTATCTCCAGATTTTCAGTAAACTGTTTTGATAATTCCCACAGGGATGTTTTACCCTGTGGGAGGTCTTTAAATACTTGTCAATTTTTTGTAATAAATCAGGATCACTGTGGGGAGAACCAGACTATGGATTTATGATTCAGACTGAGATGAAAGTTGATGTCTTGTAACAGCTTTCGCTTTCAATATATCAAACTTTTTTTTCAAGTTTTCTGCATATCAGTTTGCAATTAATTATCAACTACTTTAGCTATCATAATTCTTTGCATGTTGATGTGATTTGATTTATATGTTGTCCATGTCTGATCTTTCTTATTTAAAAATACAGCAATTAGTTTGTTTCAGTTTAATGAATTACAGGTTTACCTTTTTCGTTAAATGAATCACTTTGTACAAGTCTATGCACACAGATTTATCTAGCTGCGACGATTTATAAATTATAAGATTGTTGTAATTTTTTTATGTCTTGTTTGTCCTGTTATTTATATTTCAAGAGCATAGCAGCTTTCCGTTTATGAGAAGCTCGTGGATAATCTGGTGCGGGTTTCCTCCCACCAAACAACTGAATCAACCATCATACACAGGACAAACATGAAGCGTTACTTCAGGTCAGTTTGTTATATTTTGTTTAATAGTTGATTTGTTAGTATAATTTAAGTAGTTTAGTTAGATATATATATTAGTTTAGATTCATAGTTAGAATTATTGTTTTAATTGTTTAGCTTAGATAGTTTTTATTCTATTTATTTTTCATAAAATTATAAAAAATCAAAAAACAATGGTTTCGCTGTCTTAGGGCAGTTTACAAATGATTTTTGCAGGTTTTCATTCAAATCTGTAATTTGTAAATGTTGTACATTTGTGATTAAGATTTAATTTTGTTGATAGTTGAATGTTAAATCTCGTAGAGTTATTATAGTATTAGATAGTAAATTGTATATATTAGTAGTTCAGATTTGATTTGTTTATTAGTTTGTTTTAATTGTTATTTTTATTTAGATTAGTTCATTTAGAGTAGTTTTCTTTTGTTTTTCTAGGACTTAGATCGGCTAACGGAACCRCTAAACCCGTCAGTATGGGTTATCCCAAATGGCTTGGGTTATTTAGACAACCTCGGACCGGATCCACTCTTCCAGTTGGCGAGTGTTCATTTTCGCCCGTAAACATAACTGCTACTTGATTTCAAAAAATTCAATAATTCCTTTTATTTGGCACATATGCATGTTAAATTTATCAATGAATATTAATTTTTTTTAACAGAATAAAACAAATACGTAATTTTAAAATACCTTGGTCTGATGCTAATTCCTCCGTCGATCTGGTTGTTCGTTGCTGAACTGTGTCAAACACTACCCAAACCTTGTTCCACTCTGCCAACTAGGACAGCTTCCTAGCTCTAGGATATCATATGGATATCCTGGCCCCCGTGCCCAAAACCTCCAGCAAACCAGTGCCCCCTGTACTAATCCTTCCCGAATACAGAACTCAAACTCTCCTCTGTGAAAATCCAAGAGAACCCTCCAAAATAAAATTCCCCGTAGAATGATCCTCCCTGCCTTCGTAAACCTCCTCCACTCATATCCCTCCTTCACCGCCCTTTCACCTCATTTACTTCCTTACCTACACATAGTTAATGCCCCTTATCCCATTTATTTATTATTTTATCCTTTCGTATTTATTATCTTATCTTATCCCTTATTAATATCTTATCCTTATATTAAATGTCTTATCCCTTCCTGAATACGTAAGTCTTTAACAAATTAAACTTATTAACCCCCTTTAATTCTTTACTCAATTAATGATTATAAATTAATAATTAATTAATCCTTGATAGACATGAACAAGTAATAAATAATAATTAATTAGTTAATATTATTTAAGAAATAATTATTGTTTAGCTAACTTTTTAGGACAGTTAGATTATTAAATTAATTATAATTAATAATCCTATACATCTATTTAAGAAGGGTCGTTACATACACCCACCCTTCAGGAAAATTTGTCCCGAAGTTAAGGTATCATATGGTACAAAGGAAAAAAGAACATGGTTCACACATTCATAACAATTAACCGACACTATCAGTAAGTCAAGAAAACTCATACATACTAGTGTATATGTACAAGAAATGCATGTGTAGCTAGTACATGCACGAGACTTGTATGTACTAGCTACACATGNATTAACCGACACTATCAGTAAGTCAAGAAAACTCATACATACTAGTGTATATGTACAAGAAATGCATGTGTATCTAGTACATACAAGTCTCGTGCATGTACTAATAATCAATAACTATCTCCCTTGAGTAATTTATGTATGCATCCAATCCAATCAACAAGACCAGTCTTTTATAAAAGACAACAACCAATCAATTGTTTGAGAAATTCTTTAATTACAATTATCCGTTTCAACAATTTTATTTAGACAACCATGGTTTAGTTATGAAATTATGAATATTCATATATACACATTTCATTTTTTTTTTGAAGGGAAAACAGTAAATTCCACCACAAGACAGATCTCCATACTTTCTCAACTATTACTACTCATCCTTCCTCCCTAACCTACTTCCATCTCCATTCCTATCCTTCCTCTGCTAGACTATCTTGGAGTGTCAACTATATTGACCTAACTCCAAATAGAACCCGTAAGAGGAAGTGTCACTATATCGACCAATATTCCCTAGTAGGCATCNTATATTGACCTAACTCCAAATAGAACCCGTAAGAGGAAGTGTCACTATCTCGACCAAGATTCCCTAGTAGGCATCTGACAGTCATCATCACACGTCTTGGGGAGCGTGAACTAACACCGTCCTCCCATGACTTTAGGTTTCAGAGGATACACGGTGGGAAATGCCTCCACCCCTCCTAATCATAACTAGGTTCCACACCCTACAATGGAATATACAGTGGCACCATGTTGTTGGGGGGTTTGTCATCGTTTACTCGGTTTTGGGCAGTGTCTTCACCTGAAATCTTGCACTGGTTCACATATCATAGCAATTCATCCAAACCAATATAAATTCCACATACAATATTCATACCATAGTGTTTCTTGGCTAGTGGTCATGATATCCACTTTCATCATATTTATCCCTTGGCTATTTCATAGCCCATAACCTGCAGATTAGTCTGTAACAAAAACTCATACATTTCTATGCATTATCATCCTATAATTGCGTACTATCATCATTTCAATTTGGTATCCCTGTACCGATAAATTAACATCAAAGTTTTCCAGTTAGAAATAGATCTCATAATATCCCATAATTCAATTTTGACACTCATTCATAAGATTATCATTTACCCAAAATAGATTGCATCATATCCAACATCATCTTAATAGCATTTAAACATTCATTAAATTCACATTCTCACAATATGTTGCATCATATACATCATCATAAATAACATTTAAACATTCGTAAAATTACATAATATATCGCATAACATACATCATCATCAATAACATTTAATCATTCATAAAAGTTCATACATTTAAAGTTTAGGTGTATCACTTAATAGTTTCATTGTGACTAAAAAAGGTGGTGTTACATACACCCAACCTTCGAGAAACATGTTCTCGAGGTGGTCAAAAAAGTGAGGGATAGTCTCATCGTAGTGTCTTGGCATCTTCCCAAGTAGCAGATCCTGGACTATACTTGTCCCACTGGACCTTAACTTGGTCTACCAGATGGTTCCTGAGCTGTCAGAATCTACGGTCCAATATGCGTAATAGTTCTACCATGAGAGTTCCCACGTCCGATACCTGCAATTCCTTCCAATTTAGTTTATGTGACTCATCAGCAACATAATGACGTAAAACAGATACATGAAATACATTATGAGTTTTATGCAAGTGGGGTGGTAGTACGAGACAATATGCAATGGGTCCAATTTTCTCTTGGATCCTGAATGGTTCTATAAATCGAGGTCACAACTTTGTCCCCTTCCAGAACCGTATGGTACTCTTATTAGGCCTGATATGAATGAAAACCTGGTCTCCCACTTCATAACTTCGGTCGGTCCTGTGTGCATCCGCATAACTTTTCTACCTATCCTGTGCTTCCTTTAGTCTCTGCCTAATCTGAATCACCTGTTCCTCCCTTTCTTGAATCAATTCTGGCCCAACTGTTACTTGGTCTTCTAGTCTATCCCAACTCAATGGTGTTCTGCATGGCCTCCCATACAAAGCTTTGTAAGGTGGCATTCTGATGGAGCTATGATAACTACTATTGTAGGAAAACTCTACCAAAGGTAGGTACTTCTCCCATTGGGTTTGATTATCCATTACATACATCCTAAGCATGTCTTCCATGACTTGATTTTCTCTCTCAGTTTTCCCATCTGTTTCAGGATGATAAGCTATGCTTAAGTTCAACCGAGTCCCCAACACTGACTGTAAACTTGTCCAAAACCTAGAAGTGAATCTGGAGTCCCTATTTGAAATGATCTTCTTAGGTATCCCATGCAAATGGATGACCTCACTTACAAACACATGTGCCACATTAGTGACATCGTAAGTGTCTCTAACTGGAATAAAATGAGCACTCTTGGTTAACTTATCCACTATCACAAGAATGGCATTGTGTCTATGAGATGTGAGCGGCAACCCCACAACAAAATCCATAGAGATGACTTCCCACTTGGACATAGGGACATCATGTGGTTGTAGGAGGCCTGTCGGGTGATGGTGGTTGGCTTTCACTTGTTGACACTCTAGGCATTTGGCGATGAAATGGACTACATTGCGCTTCATGCCTACCCAAAAGAAGAGCTTCCTCATATCTACGTACATCTTCTTCACACCCAGATGCGCACAATAAAGTGCGCTATGGGCTTCCTTCAGTATGACGCTTCGAATATCCCCATTCTCAGGGATGTACATCCTTCCTCGATATCTTAACAGTCCATCTATTTTCAGACTATATCCTTCATACTTTGGATCTAATTGCCTCCCACTCTGGAGGTTTGAAGTAACCATTAAATACCAACTGTCTCCTGGGAGTTGTGTCAACACATGTTCCCTCAGATTGACCTTTAAGGTTACCAAGGAGAAGATACGTGGTCTCCTACTCAAGGCATCTGCGACCACATTTTCCTTTCCCTTGATGTACGAAATACCAAAATCGTACTCACTCATAAACTCACTCCATTGCCTTTGCCTGGCATTTAGATCTCTTTGAGTGAAGAGATGTTTTAAACTTTGATGGTCCGTTTTGAGTTCAAAGTTTTTCCCAACAAGATAGTGCCTCCAACGTTTCATAGCTAGCATTACAGCTGCCAACTCTAAATCATGAGTTGCATATAGCTCCTCATGTTTCTTCAACTTCCTTGATGCATAAGCTATCACTCCTCCATCTTGCATTAGCACAGCCCCCAACGCTTGCTTCGAGGCATCCGTGTAGACTGTGAAGTCCTTTTCCATATCCGGCACTTGTAGAATTGGCGCACTGGTTAGTAACCTCTTAAGCTCAATGAATGCTCTATCACACTCTTCTGTCCATTCATACACGACCCCCTTACGTTGCAAGGTGGTGATGTGTTTCGCTATTTTGGAGAATCCTTCCAAAAATTGCCGATAATAACCTACTAGCTCCATGAAGCTTCTCACCTCATGGGCATTTTTCGGCACTGGCCACTCCATAATGGCCTTTACCTTTTCTGGGTCCACAGAGATTCCTTCGCCGGAATTGATATGACCTAAATAGTGGATCTCTTTCTAGAATAAGGAACACTTCGACAGCTTCCCATACAATTTTTTCTCTCTAAGGCAAGACAACATTATTTGCAAGTGTTCCTCATGTTCTATTTCATTCTTGGAATAAATGAGGATGTCATCTAAAAAGACTTGTACAAAATGGTCTAAGTAATTCCGGAATACACCGTTCATGAGGCTCATGAATACTGTTAGCGCATTGGTCAATCCGAAAGGTACTACAACAAACTCATAATGTCCAAACCGAGTTCGAAAGGCAGTTTTTGGGATATCACCTTCCTTAATCCTTAACTAATGATACCATGATTGCAAATCAATCTTTGAGAATATCGCTGCTTCTTTCATCTGATCGAAGAGGTCATCTATTCACGGCATCGGGTACCTATTTTTCACTATAGCATGGTTCAAGTCCTTGTAGTCTATACACAGTCGTAAGGATCCATCCTTATTCTTTACAAAAATTACTGGTGCGCCCCAAGGTGAGACATTGGGCCTTATTAGCCCTAAGTCCAGTAACACTTTCAACTGCATTTGCAATTCACAAAGTTCTGGCACTGTCATCCGATACAGAGTCTTGGAGATTGGTTCTGCACCAGGTTTTAGATCAATAGTAAAATCAAACTCCCTCTCATGAGGTAACCCTGGTAACTCGTTCGAAAAAACATCCTGAAATTATGACAATACCGGGTAATGATCCAATGAGGGTCCCTTCCTTTCATTCACTGCTTCCACTACATACAATCGACACCCTTGCCTCAAGCATTTCTTAACCTTCATAGTTGATATAAAGCGTAATGACACTTTTATCTGTACACCCTAGATCTCTACTGGTCTTCCTTCATCATCGACACAAAGCACCCTCTTTGCGAAACAATCTACCAAATCTCGGTGAGTTGCTAACCAATCCATTCCAATGATTAGGTCATACACCCCAAGAGCAGTGATGT
>JASDQU010739317.1:6034-20808 GCA_032191745.1 Picea mariana | reverse complement strand
TATTGGTTCCCTTTCCCTGTGGCTACGCTATCCTTGCGTCATACTCGCCAATTCCTATGCTTACTCTCCTAGTGCATATGCCACCTCCTTCCCACTTGTCCTAGTCTAAGTCCTTTTAACTTTTCACTTACAACTAAATATCCTCTGGTTCTTGACTTGTGAGCTTTTCCTTGGCACGTATTTTTGGCGTTGTCGAATGCTGCATTGAGACTTAGCATTGACTTTGACTGGTGGAATGGAGTGGAGGGACTTGGTGCTTGGCTCGATGAGTTGTGTGTATGGTCTCGTGAGCTTGGCGCTTGGATAATCAGAGATTATTCTTTAGGCTAGTACTTTGCCACTATTGATAATTAAACTATTCATATGTGAACTTATTTGTAAAAGTGATATGTGTGGTGCGTTGGTGTTATTGCTCTTCTTAAGGCACTATGCTCGGTGGGTGGTCTTGGGTTCAAAACCCTTGGACCTCTAAAATTTATACTTAACCCTATATTACTCAAGCTTAATGAATATTTTATCATTTAACTTAGGGATTAAACTCAATTAAAGTTTAAAGATAATTACCCCTTTTTTTTTAAAATTAAACTTTAAGAATTTAAAAAAAAAACTTAAATAAAACTTTGCCTTTTTTTTTTTAAATAAAATAAAATTAAACTTTAATAAAAATTTAATTTTTATTCTAAAATTAAGAACTAATCCAATTTAAACTTTACTCTTTTGTTTGAATCTAAACTAATTAAAATAATAAGTAAAAATAAAACAAAATAAAAACAATAATAATAAAAAACCAATAAATAACAAAAAACCTATTACATTAACGAATAATTTAATATTTCATTGAATCTTCTCATGCATATTAATTTAATATATTAATTTCATTATATGGGCATGCATATGGGCATATGGGTTTCATTATACATTAAAGGGGCATCATGGGTCCTCGCATGAGGCCCACGTGCCCGCTCCCCCAGGTGCTCATCCCTTTCAAGACTCCTCTTTGTGGCCTCGTGTGCGCTAGTGCTGGTCTGGTCATGGCTTTATGAATGGCAGTGGTGCTGAAGAGCTGCTAAGTATAGAATCATTGGTATCTTTGGAGGAGTTTCGACGAGATGGACGCATTTCTCTCATCCTTCCATGTGAATTCAATCATGGTTGATGGCAACTGAATGCCACCCTGCGCATTGGTACATTTGAGGTGGGATAATGGCAGAGTAGACGGCTAAGCCCTTTTAACAATTTTCCATGTTTGAGAACCAAATACTTCTCTCCGCAGAATGAATAAGCATTTATGTTCATGTGGGAAATACCAATACTGACATCTATTGCTGTAAATGGATGGAAAACGAGTCTGCATAGTCAAGCCAAGGCGAATACTTCTTTGGGGCGCTTCTTTAATAGGTTCACTTGTTCTCGGTTTGTTTTTTTCTAACCTTCAATGCAGTCATTTTATTTCCTGAATGGATCCATTTGCCTAGTTTCACGGGCTTGTTTAAGAAATGGGAAGTATTTGAATCCACTGAGGGCGTTGAATCCAGAGACAAAATACAGAATTCATTTTCCAAGTCCTTATTGTACCCACTAACTCTGAACTTGTCCTCAGAGAAAGAGGAAGGCCATACAAAAAGAATCAGTGCATTTAATGATAATATAAGTGAACCCATTGATCTTAGGATCAGTCCACCTGTAGAAAAAAAATGGTTCGTTTATGGCGCCCGGCCCCAGCGCCAACCCCTTGGTTATTCGATACATTAATACTACAATTAATGCTTCTTCAAGCCCCCCCCCCCACTACAGGGATGAGTGGAAGCATTTTAGGTCCCAACAAGACTAGAATTGAAGTGGGTCATATGGAAGGTTCAAGCAGAGATGCTGCTAGTGTGAATATGTTGGCACTGGTACCCAAGGAAAAGAATGGGATGATGACTCTGTGCAATATATTTGATGGAAAATGGGTTCTTGACAACACCTATCCCCTGTATCAGACTCGGTCTTGCTCCTTCATACATGAAGCATTTGACTGTGAATCAAATGGTAGGCCAGATTTGGATTATATGAAATGGAGATGGCAACCTTGAGACTGCAATCTTCCAAGGTAACTTCACACGGAGTTCCTTTTTGTTTTTCCTGACAGGGTTATATGGTTAAATGTTGGGATCATAAAACAACTAGTTTGTGCCAATTGAAAAATTTGCAAGCGGTTGGTGTGGACCTCCCAAGCCATGTTGAATATATATGTGGTTTTTAATGATAGAGTTACAATTGAACCCTGAGCTTCAGTAGCTCCAAATTGAGGAAGAAAAGAAACGTGGTTTGTAAGACTGTACATGTTTCTTCCCTCTTGTTTTATTTTTTTCATGCCTATGCAGACCAAGGTTGTCTATGAAACTGTAATATGGTTTCTTGTAGGACTACAGAAACCAAAAAAATCAATCACATGAGACAAGGCACACAGAGGATATAGTATTTGCAAGTAGGATAAGCTTCATTCATGTTTTTAGCTTTTCTTTAAGCCAACTGTACAAAGTCTTGTGGATCCTTAAAATATGTACACTATTAATTTGCAGATCAATATGATGGTTGCAGAAGCATTCTTGCTATATTAATGGACAACATAATTGACTCTAGACAACTAATGGTTGTTACATGTCCTTATGCATCTGGCATCTGTCCACTTGCCTATAAACCTTCTAGCACAATCTTCCATGACCACATCTGCAAGATCCCACATCCACAACCACAAGCCTCAATGCCAGCATCTGCAAGTGCACTAACACTTCCATAGCCATAAGCTTGTCCTATGCAGTACAGATACAATTCGCAAACCACCTATGTAGCTCTTGCAAACTTACCATTTACACCATATACAAATCTCATCCTCGCAGTATCTCAAACACCTATTGTAGAACCTACAAACTGCAAGAACCTACTGTGGATCTGCAACCTTTGTTGCAGTATCTGCAAAGTTAGTTTGCGGTATTGTGAGCTCCCACAAACTTCTCAAAACAAAATAAATTCTTAGACTGAACGTTGTAAATATTCAGACAGCCTATTGACAATAGTGAACTCCTATATTTAATTATCTTATTAATTTTCCTAGCATCCTGAGCTTTTCCATTGTGTGTAGTTTCCAAAGAGAGTAGCTATGAGTTATATGATATTTGGAACCTATTATCTTATTCGAATAGAGAGAATTGTAAAAATAGTTACTGTTCATCTTCCATTTCTTCACTACAACATAGTTTAGTGGTTAACATACTCAATTTTCTGAAGTGGTTGTACTGTTGTTGGACCAACCCATTCATTGTTCTTACAATTTAGGTTGTCTGAGCTATCTCTTATCTTGTTAATGATACTGTCCGTTCATTGTTCTTACAATGTAGGTTGTGTGAACTAGCTCTTATCTTGCTAATGATAGTGTCTTAAGTTCAGGCATTGTGTAACAACCCTAGTATTATTCATATTTCACTTGTTTTACTTTGGTAAATTTGTTTTTACATTTTCAATTCGTATTGTTTATATATAATCAAAATAATAGTGCTTTTGGTTTGTAGGTTAGGCAGAGCTGGAGTTGGAGCTGCGAATTTGGCCCTTAAGGCTCCAGATTGTGAACGAGGCACTCTGATACCATGTGTAGTAGCCAAATTAATTTAACATCAATTAATTCCACAAACAAAACAATAACTGCTACTTGATTTCAGAAAATTCAATAATTCCTTTTATTTGGCACATACGCATGTTAAATTTATCAATGAATATTAATTTTTTTAACAGAATAAAACAAATACATAATTTTAAAATACCTTGGTCTGATGCTAATTCCTCTGTCGATTTGGTTGTTCGTTGTTGAATTGTGTCAAACACTGCCCAAACCTTGTTCCACCCTGCCAACTAGGACAACTTCCTAGCTCCAGGATATCATATGGATATCCTGGCCCTCATGCCCAAAACCTCCAGCAAACCGGTGCCCCCTGTACTAATCCTTCCCGACTACAGAACTCAAACTCTCCTCTGTGCAAATCCAAGAGAACCCTCCAAAATAAAATTCCCCATAGAATGGTCCTCCCTACCTTCGTAAAACTCCTCCACTCATATCCCTCCTTCACTGCCCTTTCACCTCATTTACTTCCTTACCTACACATAGTTAATGCCCCTTATCCCATTTATTTATTATTTTATCCTTTCGTATTTATTATCTTATCTTATCCCTTATTAATATCTTATCCTTATATTAAATGTCCTATCCCTTCCCGAATACGTAAGTCTTTAACAAATTAAACTTATTAACCCCCTTTAATTCTTTACTCAATTAATGATTATTAATTATTAATTAATTAATCCTTGATAGACATGAACAAGTAATAAATAATAATTAATTAGTTAATATTCTTTAAAAAATAATTATTGTTTAGCTAACTTTTTAGGACAGTTAAATTATTAAATTAATTATAATTAATAATCCTATACATCTATTTAAGCAGGTTCATTACATGAAGTGTGTTGTTGTCTCTACGCTGCAATATTTAACTAGTTTTGCCTATGCCCATCTTAAGAGGCATTCTATCGCAGTAGTGATGTATTGCGGGCATGTTCTTCTTGTAGGTGGGTGAATTGGCCCAACAAAATCGATAGCCCATTTGTCAAACACTTGTAGCATTACTTGTAGATGTAAGGGAATCTCTTCCCGTCTGTTTGGTTTTCCAACCCTCTGACAAACATCACATTGTTGAAAATATTCCTTTGCATCTCGATGAATAGTTGGCCACCATAATCCTGCACGCAGTACTTTCTACGTAGTAGATTTTCCCGCATATTGTCCTCCCTCTATTCCTTCATGGGCTTCTGCCAATATCCTAGGCCTTTCGTGTTCTAGCATGCACCTTCTCAAGATGTTGTATGCCCCCATTTTATATAAGTTCCTTGAGATCAACTAGTAGTCATCTGCTCAAACAACCAGGTTCTTCATCTGCGCACTATTAAATTCTTGTGGTGCATTCCTTGTACGTAAATATTCAATAATGTCAGCAAAATAACCATTCACTATATGGAGTGAAAATAACTACGCTTCGGGGAAGGTATCCTCTAAGTTTGTAGGTTCCTCTCCATTGGTGACCCTTGACAAGTGATTAGGTCTTGCATTCAACTTCCCTAGTTTAACTATGACTTCAAAGTCAAATTATTGAAACAACAGTAACCATCGACAAATTCTCCCCCCCAACACTGGCTTGCTAACTAGGTACTTAAGGGATGAATGATATGTGAACATCTTAAAATGTTTTCCAAGTAGGTAATGCCTGAAATTTTGAGGTGCATACACCATTTCCAGACCGTCTTTCTCTTTAGTATTGTAGTTTTGCTCAAATTCTGACAGTTTTCTTCTTGCAAATGCTATGGGATGGTCCAACTCCCTTCCTCGTGGTTGCACCATAATATCTCCCAGGGCTATGGATGATGCATCTACATGCACATGGAATGTCTTCACCCAATCTTGAAATACTAAGATGGGTGATGTGACCATCTTCGCGTTTAGGGTGTCCAATCCTTGTTGAAAGCTCTCAGTCCACTGGAATTTAGTATCCTTCTTCAGCAATTTCTCCATCGATGTAGTGATCTATAGTTACACATCAAAATTACTCATTACGATGTTGGCCTAGTGTCGCATTTCTCCCACAAGTGTCGCAAATATCATACTTTCATCTTGCCTATGTTGTGTCTCGGACAACATTATCAAGAAAACTTACAAGACACCTCAAAACACTAGTTTTGAAGAGGAGAAGTCATTTGACAAATAATACAGGTATTTTTCCATTCAAGAAACCACTCAAAAATCATTTTTGGAAGGCATCACTCCCATATACACTTTCAAGGAGCATTAGTGCTTTGTACCCCATTCTGAGGGAGTGCTGGCCTTTTTTGAGCAAATTTTGGACTGTTGAGAGAAATCAGGGAAGAATCCCCTTAATCTCTAAAGTTGGTTGGATTTGAATCTGAGGTTAAGGCTTGATCCTAGGGAATATCCACAACTAAAGGAGAAGAATCCTCAACCTCTCCCAAGAATCTCCTAAGTGGTTAGGCCTCTCCAAGGTTATATAAGGAGGCCTCCTCATCATGAAAGGGGAGACATTGTAAGGCAACAAACTTATGATCTCATAAGGGAGATATCATTGAAGCATCATCATTCTATGTGTGTATTATTTGAGCAAGGATCTGGACAAAGAGAGCTTGGTGAAGCTATTACACCTACAACTATGGCTGTAAGAATTTCACTTTGTTTTCATTAATATAAATCTATGCTTGGCATGTTTCCTTTAAAGTTTGTGTACGTTTAATGAGCTTGTTTCTATTATAGATCCAATATGAATCTAATCATGGTAGAGTAGGAAGTATGTTTCATTGTTGTTGCTCATTGTATTGCAGGACTTTTTGAAGAAATTGGAGATCAAGATCAGCCTAGATCGAGCAAGGAAAAACGTGGATAAAAGGTATTTACCCTTATTCCTTCTTCTTCTTTGAATAGTTTAGCTTCATGGAAATGAATGTTAGTGTCCACAATAGAACTTTTTTATCTTGTTCATAGGGGTCTAGTATCGAAGAGGAAATCCACTTATCTAGAGGGGGATTCTCTTATAACATCTTTGCATACCCCTTGATAACTTTTTTGTAATATCCTATATGTCCCAATGTGTCTTGCAGCTGGCAGACGGATTTCAGTGGTGGTAAGTTCACAATTACTACAATATTTGTAGGATCCATGATCAAACCTTGTCTGCATACTATGTGACCCAATAGAATTCTGAAGGGTGTTCCAAATATACATTTATTATTGTTCAAGGATATTTGGCATTGTCTGCATTTTTCTAACATCAGCCTCAACACCTCGACATGATCCTTCAGTAGGCTTTACATTGTCCAATCATCCAAATGCACCTCTAAAAACAAATGGATGAATTCTTTGAAGGCAACAATGACTACTCTGGAGAAAATTGGTGGTAAATTTTTCAGTCCAAAAGGCATGACTGTGTACTAGTAGGATCCCCATTCTGTTGCAAAGGTATTCTTGTGCCGATCTTCTGGTGCTATCCTGATTTGGTATTAGCCCGAGAATCCATCAGTGAATGAGTATGCTTCCTGGCCTCACACATTTTCTAGGACTTCATGTGTAAAGGGTGTAGGGAAGGGGTCATGTAGGAAAGAATCATTGAGATTTCTTAGATCTACACATATTCTTATGCCTCCTTGTTTTTTCTCCTGATCTACCATGGGGATTATTCATTCTGATTCTTCTACTAGTTCCATGATTTCTGCTTCCAACATTCTATTGATTTATGCTCTCACTTTCTACTTGTAGATGGGGTTCAATCTGTAAGGCCTCTATCTGATAGGTCATGCCTCCATTTTGAGAGAGATCTTCATCTCTCCAAGTTCTCCTGCAATACCCTTCATTTCTGTAAAGGTCATTGGGAATAGGTCACTGTACTCATGCAGTAATTCTGTTATCCTATCCATTGTTTGCTCATCCTAGTAGTCTCCAATGCTAGCCATTTTGGGATTCTAAACTGTCCCAATGTTGACTTTCTTCACCTTGATTGGTGCAAGAATTACTTTTGATTTTAGAGATGGACCTTCCACTTCTCTTTTTCCTTCAACTTCCTCAATCTAAATAACGTGCAGATCATCTTCATCTAGTACTTCTTCCTACACATGGTAGCCTGACAGTAGTTCTTTCGCTATCTGTCTGTTATGTTGTTTCTCTTTTGTTATGAGTTCAAATTCTGGTTCCTTATTAAATATCACCCCTCTTATTTGTTTAAGGGTTGCATCTATGTTGGGGTTCTCATGCTCAAATGAGAAAGTGACTGTAGATTTTTGTTATATTACTGTCCAGCTCATAGTTCCTCTGCGCAGTTCCTGGTCCGTATACCAGTTTCTTGGGATGCCCTCTAATGTGTGTACAAAATGATGGGCCCATTCCTCTGGGGGTTTCATTTTCCACAGTGCTCTGCACTTCTCCAAGTGTTCTTCTAGTGCTCCATGTCCATCATATTTCTGTTGTTGGTTGCTTCTTTGTTCTGCACCAAACCTAATGTGTAGTAACCACTTACATTGGTACCATCCCTTGATTGTTTCTTTGTGTGCACCCACCATCTTGTAGGTGTATCCTTAAGTGCGATGTTGAGATATAGCAATTTATGACTGTCTGATACTTCGTCCTCATATCTTGTTAAGAATTATTCCAAGTCATTGGTTCCATAGAAACTTGGAGGTTCAATGACTTCTGTCCCAACCCACCTTACTGCATGGTCTATTTGTGCACATCTTCTAGTTGAGACCTTATGTAGGCCCTGCTGTTGATTCTCCAAATCAGTGTTTGAGTTAGAAGCACACGATTTGATACTTCTCTAGCTAAGTACACCATTGACATTTGTATTAATGTAATCTTCAATGCGCGCGGTGGTCCGGTACAAGTAGTTAATTTATTCCAGATCTAGACATGTTGGTTCCACAAATCTTTTGGATTTTGATGGATCTAGGGGGCCTGATAACCCTATATTCTCCTAACTCAAATGTCATCTTCCTGGTCTTCAAGTTGATTATCTCCTGATTGTCAAACTCCCAATCCAACCCCAAAAATGTTGGATATGGTGTTGTGTCGTCCAAGATTTCGATCACTTCAAAGTCTTCCTTAGCGCGCACTCTGTCTAGATATACTGTCACTCCTTTCATCCTCCCTATTGGTAGAACTCTGTGTTGGTTTTATAACTTTAGTTGGAATGGTTAGTATCCTAAGGTAGGTTCTCCCATGAATTTCCATGTCTTTTTGGGTAATACATTCACTTCAGATCCCAGATCTAATATCACATCACCCATGTTAAAATCTCTGATGTTGGCATTCAATCTAAACTCTCTGTTGGTTCTCTTTCTGGCATGGAGGTGATTGACTATCCTCTGTTCTAATTTTCCCTCAAAGTTTGTGGTACATCTATTGAACATGTTTTGCAATACTATAACAGATGATGGATCCTTAAATAATTGAATACAGGACTGCAGGAAATTTTTAATACAACTTACTTGGTTTCCTAGGTGGACTTCACTGGTATGGTCCACTGATGATGAAATTTCATACATTGGGACATCTTGGGTATGTTGTACGGTAGATTTAGATGCAATATTTTTCTTGAGAAATTCTTTTCTAGCCTCCTTAAAGTTCTCCTTCTCCTTTTCTGCATCAAATCACTTGGGTGGCTCGGTATTTTTCTTAATCTACTATTGTTGTACTGGTTCCTATTTATCCACATCATCTCTTATTTTAGTACCTCCTCACGTCACTATATTGATGCTCCTGTCATCTTCTCTAGATTCTATAGAGATCTAGTGTACGTTCTGATTGTTCTGATTATGTTTCTCCTGTATCTTCCCCAACAATGTTGTGCAATCCTCTATATTGTAATCTGTTGTGCGACAATACATCCATGTCGTAGACGGTAGAGGGAATTCTCTTGCATAGTGCCCTGGTTGTTGGTAGTTATGGCACAATATTGGACAACTTCCATGTCCAAATCCTCCTCTGCCTCCTCCTCCTCCTCTGTACCCAACGTGATCTTTGCATGGTGTATTGTATTGAGGTACCTAATTATACTATGCATGGTTATACTGGGGCTATGCAGTGTTATACTGCGTCTGCGCGTTGTTATACTGTTGCATAACAGTATTATACTGCAATGGTGCCTGATAAAATTGAGGTGCAGATTTCCCTGTCATCATTTTGGCTTGCACCCTATATGTGTCTGACATCCTTTCCCTCATCAGATCCATGGTTCTACAGTCTTTGTCATTGTTCCCTACTAACTTGAAAAAAAAGAAGTATGCATTCTTTGGTACTATCTAGTATTTATGCATCATATGATAATGATATGGATCATGCCCATACATCTTGAAAACTTCACACCAGGGTCCTCCTGTTGGTCATGGATTTGGCATCCCTATTGCCATATACTGCACGAATGTTGGACATTCATTCTTATGGTGCTATTTTGTTCTACATGTGGTACAACACACATCTTTGTGCTTGTCCTTGCCCTTACTTTGATTGAGTTGAAAGGTAATATTATTCAGATCCTCCTTCAACTCCTCTATAGCTAGATTTGTCTTGTGGTACTGATTCTCCTCCATTTGCAAGGATTCCTACAGAGCCTCTACTTGATATTGGAATTTAATTTGTCTGAGTGGATATTTCATGTGTGGTAACAAAGAATTCACAAACATATGCCTATGTTTCATGTCAGTCATAGCATACCTCAATTTCCCTTTCAGACGTTTAAATCACTGGTCAATTTCCCAGACAGATTCTCCTGGTTTCTATCAAATTTCTATCATCTCGTTCATGTACTGATCCTTTGATCTCAGCTTCTAAAACTCATTAATCAGTAATGTTTTGATGTTTTTCAGTGTCCTTGTCATCCCCGGTGCACTTTTTGCATCTAGATTCATGTACCAGTCTAGTGCATGGTATATTAGCGTGATAGCTAGCTACGTACATTTATTTTCTTCATCAGTGATGTTTTTTTCTTCACAGATCTTTTCACAAATAAACAAGTATTTCTCGGGGTCTTTTGTTGCATCTCCTCGAAATTCTTGTAATCAAATGGTGGGATCATGTCCTGCCATTCTGAAAATTGAACTGCTACCTCTGCGCGGTGTAGATACTTGACTAATTCTTCCTGAACTGGCTCCCCTAGTTGTTGTTCCTTGTGTAGATGTACTTCCTGCTATCTTCCTTCTCCCGAAAATCGGTTGTGTAAATGGTAGTTCTCTTTTTGGTGTGTTGGTCACATATGGGTTTATGGGTTCCACACTGACATTAATATGAATACAATTATTTCTTTCAATTCCCACTCTTGGACCTCTCATCTTCCTCTCATATGTTGCATGCATTATTTCTTCAATCTTATCCACAACTTGGAGATCCTCTACCTCCTATTCATCACTTTCCAAGCCTTCCCTCGTGGCTATGGTTGTCTTCTTTATGTTCACCTTGTATTGGTAGGGTAATCCATTGTGCGTCCTTCCAGCGGTCACCATGATCCAATTGATCTGGTCTTCGTCCATCATGATTAGGTCCAAGGATTTCTCCTTCTTTCCTTTATCCACTTCTCCTTCCACTTCTCCTTTTTCTATCAGTGCTTTCCCCCTTCCCCCATGCACACAGGGAAATTTAGTTGTTTGATTACATTGTCATTACACCTTTATTATAGAGTAATATCTTAATAGAAGTATACAACGATCTAATATACCTTCCTCCAGGACCGCATAGAAAATATTTCTCTACTGTGTTGTATGACTCACGGTATCTACTGCAAATTTTGTTATAAATCCTACTACAATACTGTCGAGCTAAAAATCTATTGCGCGGGTGAATTTGTTATTCACTAGTTGTAACTGCGCGATCTAAACTGAGGTCCACTCTAACTATCGGATCCAATTTGTTGTGTGATTTTCCTTCAACCTCAATATCCAATCCTCCAATAAGTGTGGAAATTCACAGAAAAACACTTCATGCAGATCAAGAAACACATATTTCTCAAGATATTTGCGTGGTGTTACTCTAGGGTTTTTGTTATCTTGTTGTGCAAACTCTATCTCCTTTGTTTTCAACCATCTCTCTATTTCCTCTTTCGTGGGTCTCTAGGGTATAAACATTCCCTTCTATATTTTCATTATTTTTGACACTTCGGTCCCAGATCTTACATTCTTTTAGTAGTTTTTCAACAGATCAAACATTCTTTGACCAGATCTTCAACAGATCAACCATTCTTTTGACACATATTCAACAAATATCATCCACTCAATCCTATGTTGTTCCAACCAGAAACAAAACCATTTTTTGATTGTTTATATTAGTTATACCTTTAACATGATTGACCCAAGTTTAGGTCTACTAGGGATCCAACAAAGACTCTAAAAATATCAATCCTCCTGGTAAACCCGAAGGAAACGCAACACACAGAGTACACTGCGTAGTCTCACCTAAGATAGTCTTAATGGGTGGCTGAAATACGCAAGTGCTTGCAGTCCAGGACTGAATGGGGATCTATGAATTATGCATCATGAATTCTATCTAATTATTAAAGAAATATATTGTCATTCTCATTCATGCATGTAATGTAATTGGATCCATTAATTCATTCATATATCATTCTAACATCTACTCATAGATAGTAAAAGAGATACAAACATTCAATCACATAACACAAGTTTTATTGTGGTTCACCCCCTCCTGGGATATGTCCACAAAGATCTGGCTCTCAAGCTCTTTTATTATGGTAGTTCCAAAACTACATCGACACATGCTTTACAACTCATCCTCCCTTGGGTCAAAATCTATGATGAGGCGGACTATATCACACCATGATCCTCGGCCTATGATATAACCCTCAAGATCTACCCTTCTTACTCCCTACAACTCCACAACTTACAATATTGGATCGCATTATAGTAGTGTTACAAACAAGTTACTCTTCCTCACATGAGTAACCCTCTCAAAAACAGAGAACCCCCTCTATACCTCCTAGGTGTCTATTTATATATATATTTGGTTCATCGGTCGTTAGATTCTCTTACCAAAACCCTAACCTAGTTAGGTCTTATTGCATTCTGGCCTTACATGCTTTCCTCCTTTGCATGTGCATTTTCCTTTCATCCACTACTTTTCTTGCCAACTGTCTTTATTTCCCAACTTCTTGTATGCGTGCCTCGCATGCCTTTCTGCCAACTGTCTTTCCTCCATGTCGTGCATTTTCCCCAAAATGGTCCTGTGCCCAACAACAACCATATACCAGGATCCCATGGATAAGTGTGGACCATAGTGTTGAAGTAGACTAGAGAACCATGGTCCCATGTAGAAATGAAATCCATCATGCTGAAGTAGTCCAACCTCCATTGTAAACCATGGTCCCATGTCCAAGTGATCATGTGAACTAGACGCGGAGGATTTCAGAACCCAATAACCAACTGAAAATGATGCTCCAAAGGCTGACACCTATCATGTGGATACAAATAAGAAGATCCAACCACATAGTGGGAAAGGGTAGTAGAAGAATCTGGAAGGAATAATACCACTGTAGAATATGCAGGATGGACACTGATAATAATCATTGGCTCCCAATTTTTCACATTGATGTTCTCTATAGAAGGTGGAGTAGAGTCATCAAATAAAAGATGAAAATAATTATCATCCCATAAATGACAAGTCTCCATATACCAATCATCACAATTGGTCTCGAAATCATACCAAGTATATATTTCTTGATTATATTAATCCATAATATGCCTTGAAATTTTGGACTCTTGAATATATTCCTCTTGAATATGTTTCATTTCAACTTTGAGTTCTTGAATATGTTGCATTTCAATTTTGAACTCTTGAATTGTTGTCTTAATGGTTGCCATGTTGTGAGAGTGAATATCAATCGAAAACATCACATATAATATACCCAAAGATATATCTTAAAATTATTATCCAATGGCACTGATTTGGTAGCAATCTAAGCACCCTATGAAAAGTTATGAACTCTGCAGTCACACTGTCATCACGAAACCCCCCCCCAGAAATAATTGATTTTAAATCGGAGATATCTTCACTTTCATAGCTCCAATTCAGACGTTTTGTTTTTGAAATTGGGTAAAATTGTGAGAGGGACTGATATCTGTTCTTTTTTTGGAAAAATCATTCCTAGCTGCTACATAAATAAAAAAAATCATGCGATCGTCTGCAGAAAAAACCCTGAAAAATAACAGATTTTAAAACTTCAATATTTTTACTTCTCGAACTCTGTTTTGGATGATTTTTTTTTAATTGGGTGTTTTTCTGAGAGTAACTCGTATAAACAACCAATTTATACAAATTTTTCATATAAATATACAGAAATCATCCAGAATTTTCAGCCCTCTTTTTCTTCTCCAGAAAAAAAAAAAAAATATGCAAAAAATAAAAATATTTGTCCCCACTTCTTGTAAAATTTCAGACCCCACCCAGTTACAAGTCTCGCTGATTTTTATCAGTGTTCAATGCACAGAACCTAGATATATGATAGCCATATATACTCATAAAATAAACATATTTTTCATAACTGAAACATGAGGATTCTAAACAATATTTAACGCATAAATAAAATATATCAGCAACACAATATTCATTAAATTTTTGCATAGAGATTTTTGGTCTAACAAYGACCCTGGGAAAACCCACAAGGGGAAAACTAGTGAGAGAGAGAGTTTTTATTATTCATATCTTCAGAGAAAATTCACTTACAACAGTCTTATTCTCAGCAAAATTTCACAAATGTATCTCAGAAAATTTTGAGAAAATCTCCTTCAGAAAATCCCCTAAATGCAGCTCCTCAAAAACTGTGCAAAAAATCACACTGTTGTATGGATGTATCATAAATAAATTTTGTACGGAGTCCTCCTCGATTTATGTACTAGAAATATATATGAATGTATGTTTGTCACAACATTAAATGTTGTATGAACTAATCCTCGATTTTTGTGCCAAAAATCTGTATGACTGTACGATTGTCACAACATTAAATGTTGTACAAAATATCTCGAAATTTGTGCCCCCTTTTTTCTGAGTTTGTTGTATGGATTTTACAGCATTAAATATTCCTCAAAATTCATGCCATGCTACCTCAAAGTGCATGTTATACCTTTCTTTATAGACTGTTCTCTTTTTAATCGTACGACCTCCCAAAAATTTGTACTGTACAATCTCTAACTGG
>JASDQU010739316.1:338474-361027 GCA_032191745.1 Picea mariana | reverse complement strand
ACTAAAATCAATGTGAAAATGATTTCTTTGAAGAAGTAGATAAAGAAAGCACATAAAATATTTTTTGATTTTTCTTTTATAAGTCTTAAACTAATGGAAGAAAATGTTATGAAATAGAAACGTATAGCTAGTCAAAAGCCAAACTTTACGTTCGAATTTCAGTGATAAGAAAATAGCAGAAAAATGAAATTAAACTAACCTGATAACGAACTAATGATATACATCCAAACATCTTTGCGATCATAAAACATTCAACCACCTCGTCTGGGAGAAAAACCTGCAAGGAACCTTAAGTCTGTTCTGAATAAATGTAGAACAATTATGTTGGTAGTTAAATTTAAATAACAGAAAGAAAGATACCAATAGTCATTGTGATCTCAGGATTGCAAGTAATTGCATTAAGAGAAATTCGTTAGCAAACATGCTTGCATTTAATATTTCAAATAAAATTAAAGGAGAAATCTTGTAATTAAAACTGAATAGGTGATCACACGATTAATATCTGAAGCAATAGTTATGGACAACATTTATAAAGGAATTATCCCAATAACATAATAAATGAGGAAGACTAAAGATATCAAGACTTATTATCATATCAAGATAAACAAAACTTAAATGAAGACACCATCCACAAGAAGCTAAAGCTGAAATGTGTATTGTTGTTCCATTAAACTCTATAAATCAAGCGTCCATCTTTTTCCCCAGGCGAGGATGTCTTCATTAAAAAAATCTCTAATATTTAAAGAGTTCAGTCAAGATAAACATATTATCTTGTGGGATAAGATTAAATCTCAAAATGATTTGATAACTACAAAATAGAGGGTAATATAACCACTCCATATCACACTGTATCTCTCAAAACTATAAAAAACTTGTTTCTGTTTACAAAAGATGAGCCAAAGAAATGGATAATAAGCTCAAAAATGGTCCATATCATCAGACCACCACCAGCTATATGATATATTGAAAGGAAAAACGAAAATACAGAAGTTTAGATATTATTCTAACCAATAATTTCCAAAAAAATTGAATGAGAATGAACTAGCTACAGAATCAGCTGATTTTGTAGCTAGTTTTATTTCAAATAACAAAAATCTAATTAAATATACAATAATAGAAAAACTAAAATAAACATACAACTAATAAAATCAACCAAATCTTTACCTCATAACTGCATGCTAAATTTGACTCACAAAATCTCAGAGTTAACTATTGTTGTAACATTCTTAGCATTCTTTATTATTACATTTCCAGTTCTTTTCAAACACTTCCCCTGCCTTTGAACACTAAACTTTAGACTGTAATTTTCACTCTTTAATGAGTCGATCTGAGTAGTGAGGGTTTTGATTTGCAATTGAAGGGAAGGTATATCTATATAATATTTGGCGATCCAAAACAAACAAACTTCACACTGTGGATCTGTAACAGTTGTTTGAGGATGTCCATGGCCATGCATCAGAACACTACCAATGTTATCTATGGGTTTTTTACCAAGTTTAATCCCTGGAAAACCTTGGCTATGATTCAAGAACGGTGGCAGATTGTCTACGAAATCGTAGGCTTGGCTGAGATCTAGTTTGAGGTAGCTTAGGTCTTCTTCTACCAAAAACCTCTCGATCTCAGAATCAGAGCTCTCATGGACCTTGATCATTTTGATTGAGCTCATATGAGACTTCAATTTATTTCGTAGGCTCCTGTAAATTAATCTCCCTGCCCTTTTGTTTTTAAACCCTACATCTGAGTCACTTTTGGACAGTTTGCGTGAGGGTCTGTTTGCGTATTTTGTAGAGGTGTCAGGGAAGGCGTACTACTCATAGTCATGAAATTCAAAGGCTGTTGGTTCAACATCTAGTTGCTTGGGCATCGGCTCATCATGCATGGCCCTATCACAAGGTTCTTTAGATGAGGATATTGTTCTGTCAATGGAAGGGATTGGAGTTTCTTCCAACATGGGCTTATCAACCTCTACGAGACTGGGTATAATGAAACCATTTCAAGTTATAAAAGTGTCCCAATCATCCCCTCACAATTTAAACTGATGGACTAACAACATCCTTAACAACCCATGATGAAACCATCTGGAATTTAAACGTTGTCTCTTATACCTCTTAGCCATCTTATACAAACTTCTTAATAAATAAAAAGGCATACTCAACTGGAAATCGATGAATTTCATAAACAACCTTATGTGATACAGAAAAACAAGGCCAAAGAAACCCTCACATGTAATGAATTGTCTCAATATTGCCAATAAAGCATGTCACCTACTTTTCACCAGAGATATAGGCATACCTTTATCACAACACTTGATTTTCCTAGAGGTAAAGAACAGGCTCCACGACACCTCCTCTACCTTGGCATTTTTAAACCATTTCTACCCGCTAAGTGGAAGACCTGTCACCTTGCTTAAAAACTCCTCGATGACTTCAATTTGAATATCTCCTACTTTGGCTCGGTAGCCATCAAAAGAGAGGGAAAACTCCTGGGTTGTTTGCAAGATAAAACCTTGAAATCTCTCAAGAAATTCAAGCCAGCCTTGACCCTTAAGGTCTTCCCTTGCGTTGTCATACAAGAGCATGGTTTGTGAGCCATTTGGTTCGATGCGGACAATAGGGGCCATGTGGATTGAGCAAAATAGTCATGGGGGCAACAAGGGCCATGTGGATTGAGCCAAACAGTCATGGGGGTAACAAAAGCCACTGTAAGAGAGAACGGTTTCACAGAACATGAAGAACCATGGAAAAAACCAAAGAAACAAATCCCTCGCGCGAATTAAATGAAGGCATAAGGGTTTCATAAGAGAATCGGGCATTGTGGTATAATGAATCGTTGAGGGTATAGAAAAAATCTTGAGACTTAAATCGAAATAATGGACATGTTGTTTTCAAACTTCCACTACAAGAAGAGTACAAAATATGACCGCATGTGTTTAAGTATAATCATGTGTAAAGGGTGGAGTTACTCATTATAATTTCAAGAAGAGAGGTGTTTTGACAAATCACACATAACGACCACATAAGTATTTACCAAGAATGATACATGGAAAAAAATCATAGTCTAACATCAATCGATTCCCAGTATAGCATTCAAATGTCCAAAGTAGACCTTATAACAATGAGCAATTAAAAACAACCATTTTATTGAAATGAGATAGGCCTTAAAGAAAAAAACAAAACTCATTCTTAAAAAGGTTTGTATGATCATTAGTTTTCTTAGGAAAATAAGCCTTAAAATCAAATGCAATAAATTCACAAGTTTCAATGCTTCGTTCATGCTTTTAGTCATGAATGAAGCATGATCTAGGAAAAATAAAAACCTTTTATAGCCCAAGACTCATCTTTCAAGTAGCAATGTTCATATGTTTAAGCATAGGCAGTTATAATATTTATGATTTGTTGCTTTAAGAATTGAAAATATTGTTGGATGCCAACAATGGCGACTTGTTGGGAGAAGCAGTTATCTCTATATCACTGATGAGTTTAGGTTAGGATTGTTAGAATGATTGCATATTGAAGAACAACTGAAAGACATCATGCATCTCGGCAATCATTACATGGTCTAGCTTCAGACATATTTCTGTTACAATGAAATATGGTGACAAATTTTACAAAATGAGAGCCACGATGTTCAAGTCAATGGTTCCAATACTACTGACAGGGCCACTACTACCAACAGGCATCCATAGCCTTGGAAGGGATGTCAATTAAACCACTCTGATGCCTCTATCCTGTCCAAGAAATTTCAATTCAAAATGAAGGATGCTTATGACCAATATCAAAATTTATACCTGAGAATTTTCTTTAACCTGACATCACTTTGCTGCCAACGGGCCTGTTCAGTACCCCAACGAAGTTGTCTTGGAATCATGCATGAATTTACCTGCTGCCAGCAGACCTGTTCAGTATCCCGACGGGTTTACAAACACTTCCCACAACTCTTGAGAAATTATTCACAATCTGATATAAATTTAAAAACATTCAGAAGAGCAGGGTGACGCTGAAAATTCCATTTTTTACGAGACTTATTATTTTCCAAATTTTTAATTTTTGCTTGATAACCTTCATCATGATTTGAAAATAGTTTACTAATGAAACTAATTTTTTCGAGGATAGGAAGGAATCCTTGAGTCGCTTTCTTAAAATAAGGGACGGCGTAAAGATCTTTTAATAATAGTCGTGTCTGCTCATAATTGCAAAGTGAAACCATGAAATCAATTTTGAACAAAAAGCCTCTTTAACTAGTCTGTGTTTTAGGAAATTACAACAGTTGATGCTCTGACAGTCCTTGAAAACTGTTTTAAGATGAAGCATTTTTTTTTCCTTCTTTGAACTAAACTATAATGTAGGCATGTTTTACCCGGAAAGAAGATGAAAACCAATGAAATAAAAGAAAAAGCGGAAACCAAAACAAATCAAAACAAAAAAATATGTACAAAAGGTGTATCTGGGATTTGTCAGGCAAAATAGCTTTTGAGAGCTTGGCCCTTCACCGAGAAGGTGTCTGGCTGTCCCTCTAGATTTTGCAGGAGGAAAGAACTAGGACCTAGTTTTTCAGCGATTAAGAAGGGTCCCAACCACATATTCTTGAACTTGGTATGTTCCCCCTTCCCCTCATGAGGTTTATCCCACCTGAGGACCATATCTCCCACCTCAAAATTTGTGTCTGAGGAAAAACTTGAATCAAACCAACTTTTAACAATACATTGATGCTAATCTAGTTTTTCTTTCGCTTGAACTCTTACCTCTTCTAACTTCAGTAAAGCATTAATCTGACTTTCTAGGGGAGGACAATTCTCTTCTTGAAATTTATGTGATAGTTGTAGAGAGGGAAGCAGAACATGAGGAGGGAGAATTGCTTCCCTTCCGTAAATGAGAAAGAAGGGGGAATTACCAACAACAAATTTTAGAGTCACCCTATCAACCCAGATTGCATTAAAAAGTGCGTTGTGCAAATTTTTGTGGTTTTCGGAAATTGTCATCTTGATGATTTTGATCAGTTTTTTGTTTTTCAATTATTCTAAACCGTTTCCTTGGGGGTAATAGCTAGTAGAATATTTCAGTTTTATCCCTTTTTCTAAAGCAAAGGCACTCATATAGAGGGATGAAAAATAGAAAGCATTATTGAAAACCAAACATTTAGGAATACTGAATCGAGTAATGATGTTTGAATTAAGGAAAGATATTACCTAACTGGTGTTTACCACTTTTAATGGTACAGCCTCGAACCATCTGGTAAAATAGTCTGTCGTCGTAATGATGTATTTATGTTGTTGCAAGGAAGTGGGGTTGATAGGGCCAATGATGTCAAGACCCCACTACTGAAAAGGGAAATCTATCGAAAGAGGTTGCAACGGGAATGCTGCCTTCTGCACTTGTCCAGAAGCCTTTTGGTAGATTATGCATTTATGACATAATGTATGGGCATCTTTGAATAGTGTGGGACAATAGTACCCTTCTCTTAATACTTTTTGAGCAGTAGTGTCTCTGCCGAAGTGCCCACCAATTTCTCCTACATGCAATTCAGATAACACTTTATCTACTTCATCTCTTTCCAGACAAAGCATAAGGACTTCATCAAAATTTTTGCATAATAATATGCCATTTATCAGCTGGAAAGGTGCATATTTTAGTCTTAATGCTCTTCTGTTTTTCGAATCAAGATGACGAGGAGAAAAATCGTGTGTTAGATAAAACTTAATGTCATAAAACCAAGAATTAGCAACATCTTGTGCACAACAGATTTGACTTTGACTATGTTGATTTTTAGTTAAAACATTAATTTGACCCTGCTGCGACTAATTTATAGCCGACTAATTTACATAGACCTTGGCCTCTAACAATTTGCGCAGGGGTAATCTCAAGGTCATACTCTTGCAACAATGTCATCTAGTTTGCCCGTTTTTCACCCAATTCTTTTTGTACTAGCAAGTTTCTGACAACAGGATAAGGCACAATGACTTTAGTTCTGGATTTCAGTAGATATGATCAAAAATGTTTTACTGCTTTAAAAACAGCATAAGCCTTTTGATCTACAACTGGGTAATTAATATCTACTCCCTTGAAGGCTGAACTCATAAAGGCAATGGGAATTTCGTTGTTTTCAACATTCTTTTGGGTTAGCACAATGGCATAAGATCGATCAGAGGCAAACATATAAAGAGTGAAATCTTGTGAAAAGTCAGGGCTCATTAGGGAGGGAGCCTCCACTATGGATTTTTTGATGGAGTCAAAAGCTTGACTTTCCTATGGTCCCCAGTGATATTGAACATCCTTTTTTATTAAGTTTTTTAATGGCCTCACCATTTCCGAGAAACTCAGGACAAGCTTTCTGACAAAATTTATTTGACCTAGAAAAGATTGCATAGATTTTTTGGAGGAGGGGGGAGGGAGTTTGGAAATGACTTGAGTTCTTTTGGGATCAATGATAATCCCTTCATTGGATACTATGAATCCAAGCAAATTTCCTTGTTCCACTGCAAAGAAAAACTTCTTAGGATTTAGAGAGATGTTGTACTTGATACATCGTTGTAGAACAGATCTTAGATGGGATAAGTGATCTCTCTTATTTTTGGAGAAAACAGTGACGTCATCGAGATAGACCACTACATATTGGTTGATGAGACCGCGAAAAGCAATATCCATCGTTCTCTGGAAAGTGGCCCCTACATTTATAAGCTAAAAAGGCATCTATCTATAGGCGTAGGTACCTCATGGGGTACGAAACGTGGTTTTCAACTGGTCTGAGGGAGACATGAGGACCTAGTTGTACCCTGAAAAACCGTCTAGTAGTGAAAATATTTTAGAACTGGATACTTGCTGGATAATTTGTTCCATTGGAGGAATAGGATAATTGTCTTTGTCAGACACTCAGTTTAAGTTTTGAAAATCGACACAGAGTCAAATTTCACCACTTTTCTTCCTTACAGGGACAAGATTAGATACCCATTGTGTGTGTCTTACTCGAAATATTATCTTTGCATTCAATAGTTTGTTAGTTCTTTCTTGGCAGTTGGTTCGAGTTTAGGGTGCATCTTTCTCATCTTCTGCTGAAAAGGTTGAGTCTAGGGTTTCATGGGGACGATGTGTTGTATAATGTTAGGGTCAAAAGTTTTTAAATCATCATATGTCCAAGAAAAGACATCCTTGAATTATTTAAACAGTTTTATAAAGGTTGACTTCTCTTGCTCGGAACATTCCATTCCTAGATTGATACATTGTGGATTATCTTTAGTCCCTAGATTTACTTTTTCATGATTCAAGGAAGAACTATTTATTTTACAATTTACCAATTTCTTGAATTTGTCATGCAAATCATAAAAATTTTCTAATCTTACCACAGATTTAGGGATGGAATTTACCAGATCTGATGTTGATTTGGGAGACCTTGGATCCAATATTACCGTAAAATTGTGGAGATCTTCGTCGTGGGTTCCCTCATCGATAACCTCACCTCGAAAAGTGTCTTCCATGTGCAAAAAACTGATGATTTACTGATCATCATCGAACACTCTCCAGCTAGTGACGTTGTCTGGGAATGATGGTCTGAATAAAAACTCAATTGAAAATGCATTTGGAGAAATACCTTCTATGGAAAAAAGTTTGGAAGTGATGTTAGCTAACAAGTCAGCCTCAGAATTGCTTAATCTTGGAATGGACTTAATGTTAAATGCGAAAAAATTGTTCATCAGATTCCATACCTCGGCTTAATAACTCTCAAGGTGTGGTGATAGGAAATGAATGGAATTTATTACCTGTCTGACCACAATTTATGAACCACCGAATACCATTATGTTCTGTACATTCATATCTACTGCCTTTTTGAGTCCTTGCAGAAGTGCCTCATATTCGATGGTGTTGTTTGTACATTCAAATTCTAGTCGGCAAGCAATCAAATTTTTATTACTTGTTGGGTCGATGAACACACATCCTACACCAGATCCTTCTTTATATTTGGATCCATCAAAGTAGAGGGACCATATGTGATCTTCATCGACCATATTAGGCACATTAGGTAGAGCTACTGATTGTGTGCATGTCACGAGTTCCGACTGTTGTTCCAGATCAGTGATGATAGAAGTTTCTACCATGAAGTTACCTAAAAAGGTGTTCATCCGCTGCATTTCAGATGAATTAGTGGAAGAATAAAATGGTTCATTAGCGTCATTTAAATTGGTCATGGTGTGCTTGAGGTTACACTCATGATTAATCATAATTCTGTTAGGCTTTCCATTCTCTTGTAGCCACAAATGGGACCAGCCTATCACGAAGTATCCATGCAACTGTTCAGACCAATCCCTGCTTAAAAATAAACCATATACTTTAGGGATGTCAACAACAATGATATCAATAATCTAGTGAACCTTAGGATTAGAGGATAGCCTAACAAGTACATAATTTAATTCACCAATTACCTTAACATTGGTCTGATCGAGCTGAATGATTTTTAGACTGGAAGGTTGAACTTCAGCATTGATTTTTTGGTAGAAAGACAAAGGAATCACATTTGATGATGCTCCATAATCTACCATGCAGTTATGTACATTTCTATTGAAAATTTCAAAAGTTAATAAAAAAGGTGGGACATTTTTGCGAGTATTAACAGTAGAACTTTGTTGGTTTTTAGTCGATGTCCCTAAAATTACTTTATCTACATTTGATACATTTTTTATAGTGAGGTCTATTTTATCTGAGGGTTCTAGTGTTGTTTTAGTAGGGACCTTTTGAGGTGTTTTAGGACTGATTTCTGCAATTTTCTTGCTTTTCAGATTTCTATTTTTGTTGTTTTCTACAATGTTCTAAAGCATTTTCTGCAGAAGAAAAGGAAATTTCAGAAGTTCATAAACATAAATATTAGCTCTAAGTTTCTTTAGGTCTTCAATCAAATCATATTCTAAACTTGGGGTTGCTAAATTCTGTTTTGATTAAGTTTGTTTAAATTGTTTCTGAGGCACATTAGTTCCTGTTTCAGAAGAGGGTTTATTCTGAGTTTCACTTATGGTATTGTAAGGATGGATAGTTTCAAAATTAGCTTGAAAGATACAGTCGGAAAAATGCCCGAAGATATTGGGAGAGGATTCCTCTTCTTCAATTGTTTCTTCTTTAACCACATCTTCATAATTCTCAGGGGGAACTAAGTTATCATGTGCTTCAAGGATTGTCTGTATAGCGTATTGTAAGCTTTCGAGATTCAGGCCTTTAGGGTTTGGGTTTGGCTAGTTTGAGGGAAAAGGTTTCTAAAAGGGGGTTTCTAAGTCCCTTTGCTTGAAGATGCTTCTTCAGCTGATCTCCTTAAGTCTACGACTTGATTTGATAATTTATGGATGACCTTTTGTAAGCTTTCCAAATCTGAGGTCTTTGATTGAATTTTGGTCTGGGGAGGTCTAGGAAGAATTTCTATTTTCTTCTTAGAAGATAAGGTAATATCTGCCTCGTTACTAACATTGAATTTTAGGCTTAAAACATATTTTTCGATTTGGCTTGCCTCCTCGAAGGCTTCCAGTAACATTTCCTTCTTAGACCTTTTAAGCCAAATTTCTACATTCTGGTGTAAGTCTTTGTTGTAATATGCGACAATGAGATTTTCAATGGGCATTGAATCAACGGGGATTCAATTTTTTAATGTGAGGAGCCTTTGGTTAAAATATTTATTTTTTCCTTAGGGTTCATATTTAAGCTAGAGAATTCCATGACTAAGACTTCAGGAGACTTATCATCTCCGAACTTCTCAAGGAAACAAGACTCAAATTTTTCCAAAGATACAATGGTGTGGGGTTGTTGGGAAAAATACCATATAGAGGCATTGCCTTCAAACATATAAGGAAAGAGTCTACATGCTACATATTCGTGTTCTACGCTTCGGAGTCTAATGGCTAGCATGAATTTATTTATGTGGTCCTCAACAAGTTGCTTAGACTTTAGAAGAAATTTAGGTAGCCATTTCTTCGGGTGTTTAGGAAAAGGATGTTGGGGTCTAGGTATGGCCACAACATCTTGATCGAGCCAAGGTCTGGCAGGATTGTTTTGATTTTCCATGGGCGTAGGTGGTTTCAAAGGTTGAGATGGTTCAGATGAAGAACTACCTTCGTTGGATAACTCCTCTTCTAAAGAGGAAGGAGATGAATGAGGTGGTGAAGGTGGGATACCAGATCCTCCGACTGCAGGAGTGGGGATGTGATATGGATCTGTGGGGTTTAGGAGAAAACCAATGCCTTCAAGTTGCTCTCCAATATTAGATAAATCTAGAGGTTCATTCAGTGGTCGACCAGGTTGTCTGATACGGGACAAAGCACCGTGTGTCCTTAGAAGTGACTAACGAACAATTTCTTGTACGTTGGACTGTTGAGGGTTTGGTGTTACTGGCTCAACGGTAATCTGTGGATTTTTCATTTGAGTTAGTTGTTGTTTGAGATGTAATGTTTTTGTCAGAATGACTCCTTGTTACTATAGGGGAGTGAGTGTGGGGGGGAGGAGTCTTACGACTTCCACGTGCCATCAATCATATTCAGGCCCTCCCTCTAGCACCATTTGTTGACAGGTGAAAATGAATGTCCGTCAATTGGAAGAACGAGTCTGTTCCGGGGTTGTCTAAGTAACCCAATCGATTTGGTATAACTCGTTCTGATGGGTTTAATGGCTCCGTTGGCCAATCTAAGAATCCTAAAAGAAACAAAAATAAAAGAAAATAAATAAATAACTAATTGCTAAATATTATATATATATATATATATATATATATATATATATATATATATATATATATATATATATATATATATATATATATATATATATATATATATATATATGCTTTGATATGACTAGTAGACGTATTTAAACCAAAGATAGATAACTTTCATTTATATGCATTATTTACAGGCTGCAAGTTTTAATCTAAGCTTACTAAAATCAATGTGAAAATGATTGCTCTGAAGAAGCAGATAAAGAAAGCACATAAAAGTATTTTTTGATTTTTCTTTTATAAGTCTTAAACTAATGGAAGAAAATGTTATGAAACAGAAACGTATAGCTAGTCAAAATCCAAACTTTACATTCGAATTTCAGTGATAAACAAATAGCAGAAAAATGAAATTGAACTAACCTGTTAACAAACTAATGATATACATCCAAACATCTGTGTGATTAGAAAACATTTAACCACCTTGTCCAGGAGAAAAGCCTGCAAGGAACCTTAAGTTTGTTCTGAATAAATGCAGAACAATTATGTTGGTAGTTAAATTTAAATAATAGAAAGAATGATACCAATAGTCACTGTGATCTCATGATTGTAAGTAATTTCATTAAGAGAAATATGCTAGCAAACATGCTTGCATTTAATCTTTCAATGAAAATTAAAGGAGAAATCCTGTAATTAAAACTGAATAGGTGATCACACGATTAATATCTGAAGCAATAGTTATGGACAACATTTATAAAGGAATTATCCCAATAACATAATAAATGATGAAGACTAAAGCTATCAAAACTTATTATCATATCAAGATAAACAAAACTTAAATGAAGACACCATCCACTAGAAGCTAAAGCCGAAATGTGTATTGTTGTTCCATTAAAGTCTGTAAATCAAACATCCATCTTCTGCCCCAGGTGAGGATGTCTTCATTACAAAAATATGTAATATTTAAAGAGTTCAGTAAAGCTAAACATCTTATCTTTTGGGATAAGATTAAATCTCAAAATGATTTGATAATTACAAAATAGAGGGTAATATAACCACTCCATATCACATTGTATCTCTCAAAACTATAAAAAGCTTGTTTCTGTTTACAAAAGATGAGCCAAAGAAATGGCTAATAAGATCAGAAATGGTCCATATCATCAGATCACCACTAGCTATACGATATCCTGAAAGGAAAAATGAAAATACATGAGTTTAGATATTAGTCTAACCAATAATTTCCAAAAAATTCGAATGAGAATGAACTGGCTACAGAATCAACTGATTGTGTAGCTAGTTTTATTTCAAATAACAAAAATCTAATTAAATCTACAATAATAGAAAAACTAAAATAAAAATACAACTAAGAAAATCAAAAAAATCTTTACCTCATAACTACATGCTAAATTTGACTCACAAGATCTCAAAGTTAACTACTGCTGTAATATTCTCAACATTCTTTATTATCCTATTTCCAGTCCTTTTCAGACGCTTCCCCTTCCTTTGAACACTGAACTTTAGGCTGTAATTTTCACTCTTTAATGAATCGATCTGAGTAGTGAGGGTTTTGATTTGCAATTGAAGGGTAGGTATATCTGTGTAATATTTATCGATCCAAAACAAACAAACTTCACATCGTGGATCTGTAATAGTTGTTTGAGGATGTCCATGGTCGTGCATCAGAATGATACCACTATTATCTGTTGGTTTTTTACCAAGTTTAATCCATAAAAAACCTTGGCTATGCTCAGGCACGGTGCCAGATTGTCTACGAAATCGTAGTCCTGGATGAGATCTGGTTTGAGGTAACTCGAGTCTTCTTCTACCAAAAACCTCTTGATCTCATAATTAGAGCTCTCATGGACCTCAGTCATTTTGATCGAGCTCATATGAGACTTCTATTTATTTCGTAGACTCTTGGAAATTAATCTCCCTACCCTTTTGTTTTTAAACCCTACATCTGAGTCACTTTTGGACAGTTTGCGCGAGTGCCTGTTTGCATATTTTGTAGAGGTTTCAAGGCAGGCGTACTTCTCATAGTAATGAAATTCAAAGGTTGTTGGTTCAACATCTGGTTTCTCGGGCATAGGCTCATCAATCACGACCCTATCACAGGGTTCTTTAGATGAGGAGATTGTTCTGTCAATGGAAGGGATTGGGGTTTCTTCCAACATGGGCTTATCAACCTCTATGGGACTGGGTGTAACGAAACTATTTCGAGTTAGGAAAATGTCCCAATCATCCCCTTGCAATTTTAGTTGATGGACTAACAACATCCTTATCAACCCATGATGAAATATAATGGAATTTAAACGTTGTATCGTATACCGCTTGGCCATCTTATACAGACTTCTCAATAAATAAAAAGGCATATTGAACTGGAAACCGGTGAAGTTCATCAACAACCTTATGTGATACAAAAAAAACAAGTCCAAAGTGACCCTCGCATGTAATGAATTGTATCAATATTGCCAATAAAGAATGCCACCTAGTTTTCAACAGAGATACAAGCATACCTTTATCACAACACTTGATTTTCCTAGAGGTAAAGAACAGACTCCACAACACCTCCTCTACCTTGGAATTTTTAAACCATTTATGCCTGCTAAGTGGAAGACCTGTCACCTTGCTTAAAAAATCCTCAGTGACTTTCATTTGAATATCTCCTACTTTGACTCGAAAGCCATCAAAAGAGAGGGAAAACTCCTAGGTTGTTTTCCAGTTAAAACCTTGAAATCTCTCAATAAATTCAAGCCAGCCTTGATCCTTAAGGTCTTCCCTTGCGTCGTCATACAGGAGCAGGGCTTGTGAGCCATTTGGTTCGATGCGGACAATAGGGGCCATGTGGATTGAGACAAACAGTCACGGGGGCAACATAATCCACTATAAGAAGGAAGGGTTTCATAGAACAGGAAGAACCATGAACAAAACCAAAGAAACAAAACCCCCGTGCGAATTAAATGAAGGCATAAGGGTTTCATAAGAGAATTGGGCGTTGTGGTATAATGAATCACTAAGGGTACAGAACAAATCTTGAGACTTAAATCAAAATAATGGACATGTCATTTTCAAACTTCAACTACCAGTAGAGTACAAAATACGACCATATGCATTTAAGTATCATCATGTGTAAAGGGTGGAGTTACTCATTATAAGGTCCAGAAGAGAGGTGTTTTGACAAATCACACATAATGACCACATAAGTATTTACCAAGAATGATACATGGAACAAAATCATAGTCTAACATTAATCGATTCCCGGTATAGCATTCAAATGTCCAAAGTAGACCTTATAACAATGAGCAATTAAAAACAACCATTTTATTGACATGAGATAGGCCTTAAAGCAAAAAAAAAAAATCATTCTTAAAAAGGTTTGTATGATCATTAGTTTTCTTAGGAAAATAAGCCTTAAAATCAAATGTAATAAATTCGCAAGTTTCAATGCTTCGTTCATGCTTCCAGTCATGAACGAAGCATGAAAACGAGATCTAGGAAAAATAAAAACCTTTTATAGCCCAAGACTCATCTTTCAAGTAGCAATGTTCATATGTTTAAGCGGAGGCAACTATAAGATTTATGATTCATTGCTTTAAGAATTGAAAATATTGTTGGTTGCCAACAGGGGGTTAGAGTAGAACCCTAACATTCCATCCCCATTATAAAGTATCATTATCCCCAGGGCTAGAGATGAGGAAATTGTTGAAGAATCTATGTTGGTTCCCATGTGGAATCCTCAAGCTCCATATCGTTCCATTGTATCAAGACCTCTTGGATAGTGCGTTGGAGGATACAAAAATATATTTTTTCAAGGATTACCTCATGATGCAACCAAATTGAACCTTCTTTGTCCAGTTTTGGAAGGCTAGTTTGAATGTGACAATTAGATCCAACTACTTTCTTTACTTAAGAGACATGAAATATTGGATGAATTTTAGACTAGCTAGGATGCTCCAATTTCTAAGTCACTGACCCAATATTCATATTGCTCTATTCCATAGAGTTGCTTTAGGAAATCATTCATCGTATTATTCTTGTTACATGCTTCAATTAAACCTCATTGAAAGCACCGAATGGCTGTAGATCCACGATGTTTCATTCATTGATAAACTCTCATCAGTGCTATGACTCCACAGATGTAAACACTCTACTCGTACAACTATTCATTCAAAAGGAACATTAGAACATACATGCAATATATATACAGGCAATTCCAATAACATTATAACAAGCATACGAATTACGAGATACATAGCATACAATGAATAGATAATTGATACTTATCTTTTGATTGAGAAGACTTCCATATCAACATGGTCTAGGCCAAGGTACCAAACCTCAACAACACTCGAACCAATGATCTCTCCTTCCCCACATGCTTGTCCCACCCCAGGAGTGTACAGCTTCACTGTCACACAGTCCATCAACTACTACACCTCCCTTTCCTTGGGCTTCAACAACAGGCCGACTTAGGAAGTCTCAGAGCACCGTGGTTCCCAGAGTTCCAACTTCCCTCAGTGATTTCCAATCAGCATCTTCCCCGAGATACTCTTTATAGTCATCATTCTAACTTTAATCAACATCATCTCATTTGCATCACCCACATGAAGTTATCATGAGAAAACATAAAAGAATTCATTTAGGAACTCGAACTTAGTTCAAAAGGAATTCAACTTTTTCCCCAAAACATGAAATTTCATTTCATAATTCTTCTTGGTTGTTGCCATATTAATATTGCAACCTTCCTTGTGGTTTTCCACAAGCACCAAACTGCATACCATTTTCCTGCAAGGCTTCATCTTTCATACTACCAACAATTGCCAGTATTTCCTTTACATCATAATATGTACATAACCATATGTAGTGAATTTAGAATTGTCTACATCTAGCAACTCAATCATAATTACCAAACAATTTAATAAAATAGAATGACCTGTCATTCTATGCATATACATTTTCACAGTAATATCTGTAAGTTCATTACTTCTTTTTCCGAACAAGAGAATTTCCTGTAGTCAATGCTCATGTGACTACTTGACTTGCAACTTTCCTATTGCAATGTCTAACACCTCCCTGAAATGTCCTCTACTTCATGAGTTAACAACATTTCAGCTATTAGTAACAATTATTTCCATGCAATAATATATATGCATGTACTTACAAACACATTCAATCAATGCATTTAGAATGCAATTCTATCACTTACTATGCATGAGTGCAATTCTCAATGCATACTTATTCAGTGCACCTTGCATTGAATTACACAATGCTCTTCATCTCAGTCATGTATCTCACCATCCATAAGTTGGAATTCTAGCCAATGTGTTGACACATTCTCCACACACTTCCTATTGTCTTCCCAATTAATTGGATGCCTTCCTTTTCGAACCGAGCACTACACCAAGAATATAATTATGTGGTATTCATTAGTGTTAGAAAAAAGTTTGCATTCCAAGTTTTATTTAAAGGTAGGAAGCTTTTAGTACCTGTGTGGCTCATAACCTTTCCATATCCATACCTTGCCATATGCAACCATGTCCTAGTCTCATACATGACCAGCTTACTGTAATTCATTGTTATATAAGGAGTATGTCTCCTGAATTAACCTAGGTATGATCCCATAACCAATCATAACATAATATGCAACTGACAGTTTATCTAAGTGCATTCTAGCATCAACAACACTTACACAATCTAGGCCTTAGCCATTACATATCAATTTAAATACTGAAAATTAATTGAGGGAACCCTTACCTTGATCCCCTTCAACATGTATACATCAACAGAAACTAAATGCATACCTTCCTGGTTGTTACCAACCTACTTTTTGTTGTCTGACCAACTGATATTTGTAGAAGATCACATACTTCTCCCTTCATCATTTTGATCACCATTCCTTCCATCCTCATGGGCCTTCACCTTGATGGAAAATATAAGCAACAACAATAGTCACATATTTAACTCTAGTGTATCATTTTTCCTGAATACATAATCCATCTTTTAGTCATACTCAAACATTATTTCATAATAACAAACTATTCGTAGTTCACCAGGATGTTATATGCATATCCAAACATGTACATATGCAAAATTACACATCCATATGCACCAAGCATTTACTGTCAGCGTGCCTACTAATTCATATGCAATTTAACTTCATTGTATGCTTCATGCACCCTAGTGCATTTCTATTTCAATTCACTTATTTATTTATCTATTTCTATTGTAGTTGGTTGTCCTTGAATTCCTTTAGATCCTTGATGCCTTGTGTGCTCCCATTCTTCTCATATGCACTATGGTTCCCTAGGTCTGAACACTTTTCCAGCCACGTTCCACCTTTCCATTCTTTCCCACTTAGTACCATTCCCCAATGGAAATCCATTTTCATTTAGTGCCACGTTTGAAGTGAGAGAGCATTCCAATTATTCTGCATTGGCATCTTTTTTCCACTGTGAACTCTGATTTAAGCTTTTAGACAGTAGATAAGTTATATCTAACAAATCCTTCCCTGGAACTCCTATGCTTGACACATAGAGATTATTCACACACCACATCTTAAGCTCTTTGTTTCATTCCACATCAAGCTTGCAAATTTCTACACATCTCTACCTTCAAGGCTATGGAGCCTTATTTTTCCTTTCTATGCCCATTAATGACATTATTCACCTGCTAGATTCATGTCCCATGTGAGGATTATTTCTTTTGTACTACCTCATCCAAATTTTGTAAGCAAAGTCATGCCTCCATGACCCTAACATCTGATCATATTCTTGAATTGATCTAGTTATACCTCTAATCTTGATAAACCTGCAAGCAACCATCTTGTTAGAACTATACATATCATACAAAAATTGTCAACTAAATTTACAGGTACCTTTTCATGTAAGCGATAATATTATTTTTTAATTAATATAATTTTTCCTTTTTTGGTATGAATTAACTCTTTTTAATCATGGTTATGTGTCAGATCTTTTGTATTCATGAGTTGATCACAGATATGGATCGACTCATTATATCATACTCATGCTTTTGTTGTGTTCTCAGTTCACAAATAGATCATAATTTGATCCTTTATCAATTCTTTGTATTATTCTAGTGTTAACTCTCTGTCAAATTAAATATTTATGAGGCACTTCCTTCAAACCATTTACATATGACCATATGGGAAAAACCATGGGCTTATTGATTTGAGAGTTGCCTCTTCTTTTCCCTTTGTTTATTTATTCCATACGACCATAGGTGGTGACCGGGTGATAAGCTAAGAAGTGCTTGATCACTTATCAAAATCAACAGTCACGTCTTAATATCACGATGACCTGGATGGTTCTGATGAACATTGGCTCTCTGGCCTTTGGAAGTTCTCATATCTCCACACAAAAAAAAGCTCGGAAGTGAATTTCCCCAGAGTGACAAATCTTCTTCCACACATCCTCTCCAAATCAATGACCCTGATTCTCTTCGGGACTTCAGATCTTTCCGACCAAGACTAGATCAACGGTCCTTCGACCTCCTCCCCGATCAATGATCTAGATCCTGCTTCGTAACTTCGGTGCTTTCAAACTCTTCTCCTTTGCGTTCTCCTGTAGTGCTTCCACCTGGATTCCACGATCTGTCATCATGCACCCTTATGGATCTATGGTCTAGATTCACTTCGAGTCTCTGACTCTCTAGGCTTCAGAAGTTTCAAATCTCAACTGAAACTCTTGAAGTTTTTTTTTCCCGAAAAATCTGATCTATTGACACGTACCCCTCCTGGCAATCAATGACCAGGACCTAGTTCGGTTATTTCAAACTCTCCTTGACCACAAGCTCTCGCTCAGGGGTTTTGGATCTTGCACCACCTATCCCTCTTGGCGATGAATGGTCCCCAACTCGCTTCGAGACTTTGTGACTTTGGCCAGTCAACCCTTCGGTGCACACAAAGGTCAACACTCATGCACCTTACCTTAGATTGAAAGACTATCATCCCCTTTCTCTCACATCCAACGGTTAGGATTTGTTCCTTCTCAATGCTTCTCCTATGCTTCCCTGGACGCTGATATAATGGTCCAAGATTCTTCCCAAAACCGATCTGACAGCTGTTGTAGCTCCTCCTCTTGATATTTTAACTTCTTCTGACTTGCAAGAGTTTTGTATATGTTCAAAGACCTCATCCTTCATTCCTCTTGCAAGCCCAACTATCTTGGGTCTCACCTTTGCTCTTGAAAACATTATTTCTTCTGAGATTTTTGATTCTCTCAGACCGACGATACCGAATGACTCCGTTACTCTGTGGATTTCCTAAGGGGATCACAACCATCCATATCACAATGGTTCTTAAGTCATCAATAGTTCGGGTAACTTGAATATTGTCTACTTCCTAGATCTGACTGTCAGGGTGTTTCCCGGGCATCCTCAGATCTAAGGTTCAGACTTAACTTTGGGACTTCAGGACTTCAAAAATTTGGGGATTTTACCTCCCTTATGACGAACTTGTTCAATTCCCCAAACTCGTGAAGTCCGAATGGCTCCATGGGTTAACTCCCACACTCTTTCCTGTATCCAATGGTCATAAGAGACCATGGTTCTTTCTGAACAGATTTTTGTCTGTTCTCCTTCCAAACAAAGGGACATTCCCTTTCGATACTTCAACCTCGCTACTCTTCTTGAAATTTGAAAGCTCTGAAAGACTTAAGAGCTCTGTGCTCTTTCTCCTAAATTCAACATTTAGAAGGGTCTTCTGCACACTCTCCATATTTGACGATCATAAGGGTTTTCCCTTTTCTTTCGAACAAATCCTATGGTTCCCATTACTCTACGGTCCAACACCACTTCTATCATAGTTTTACGATACCGCTACTCCTCCTAATCTTTTTAACACGACCAAGGTAATCCTCTTGGAACTCAAGGATGTCTCTGAGGTCCAAAATTGGTTCCTCTTAACATGATTTCCTCTTGAAACCTTGAGTCCAATGACTAGTTATCCTGCCCATCCAGGCTCAGTGTTGAAACCATGGGTCAGAACTTGATTTTTTTCCATTTCGAAAACAACTCCTTTTGAAACTCTTTCTTCAATTTCCACTAACATGGCCCATCTAGGCTTAGTGTTGAAACCATGCTTTGATACAAATTTGTAACATCCCCGACCATCCACACCACTACCGAGAAATGCTACGGAAACACCTTGTCTTCAACTGACATGCTCTGATACCAATTTGTAACATCCTCGACTATCACGGGTCGGGTAATGCTACCAACACAACCTTAAAGTTGTCTTTTACTACTCTGATCTGTGACAACTCTAGCCTTAAACTACTGGGCTATGCCACACAGAGATACTTGTGGAAAAACATACACATCCATATAAACATAGAATGACTATTCTACATATATATAACATAATAATGCGGAAATAACAGTAAGCTTACACATGAAGCATATACAACATACATAGGAAATACTCATCAATTACAACATATGTACCATTACATAGCATGTAAATGAACATAAAATAAATACTTATATTTTATTAGAATACCACCAACTATGTGCAGACCTTCCACGAATCTCCCAACCATAGGCCATGCTACTCATCAAGCTTCAGCAATGGGTGACCCCTGAGCTAGGACTAAGCTCCACCTAGGTCAAGCAAATCCTAGACTAGGCTGAGGTTACAAGAAACTACATAGTGCAACTAGAATAATTCTCTACAGGATCCTTCTTACGCCCACTACTCATGGACTCTCATTCCTCACATGCTTGTTCCACCCAGGAGTATATACCTTCATTGTCACATAGTCCATCGGCTACTTCACCTCCCTCTCAGGGTCTTGGTAACATGTCGAATCAGGAATCCTCAGAGCTCCGTAGCTGGTGTTGGAATCTCTCTGGGAGAAAACCACTTCCCAGCAAACTCTCTCACCTAGAGAGAGCAGCTCACATGCCTGACAACCTGCCTCTTCTACCATGGGTCTGACAACCCACTTCTTCAGCCACTTTCGACTCAGTTCTAGCAAGGTATGGGTGACAGCAATGGTAACTGGTCAAAACAACTTAGGAAAATAGAAGGCAACAAGCCACACTCAGTCCAAGAAATGCGTGGCCACAACAATCCCCAGTTACGACACCACACGGCTTAGACAAATACATGATACTTGGACTTCCTCAAAGACACAAATCAGCCCGTCGGTTTTCCCACAGGTTTCAAGGACAGACTCTGCTTTGCAAAAGAAGATAGGTTTGTTTCACGGAATCATGCAGGTCGGCTTCACAAATCTAGGTTTTCAAAGGTGCGTCGTTATGAAGAGGTCAGACATAGAGGAAAAATGGATTCAAACGAGCATCCCAGCGAACTCAGGTGGAGGATGGAAGAATTCCAGAGAGAACCCCCAACACGATTGACTTCTTCATCTTTAACTACATGTGCCCAGGTCGACACTTGTCTTCCTGGAGCTTCATGCATGCCATTTTTCATACGTTCCCCTTTCCCAGGAACTTAGGACAACACTCATCAATTGTCCACCTTAGCCTTTAGGAAATAATAATAAATTATTATCCCCTTTAGAGGTAAGCCCCCTAGCTTAGCCCCTAGGCCCAAACACTTAGCCTCCTCCCTTACCCAACCTTGTGGAAGCTTATTCCCCCATCACTCTTTCTTCGTGGTCGGTCTACATGCAATGATGTTTATATTTTATAAATGTTTTTGCATAATTACATATAAAAAATAGGCTCCTAGCCTTTAACACCTAGGCTCTTTGGCCTACTTGTGCATAAGCTTACCATCTTACAATTGCTCGTCTCACCAGGCTACAAAAATGTTTACAATACATAGATATAACTAGGACTCGTCCTTGGGGTATTACAGTGAACCCATGTCCAAACTAATTGTCGCACCCCTTCGACGACCCGATCACCAAACAAACTCATGTGCTAATCAATTGTCATGCCCGTTGGGACTAGTGCACCCAACCTTGGTGCGCCCCTCATGTCGGTGTGCCCCATTTGTTGCACTAACTCGTCCTCTTGGGTATGCAAGCCCCTTAGGTGAGTCGGGTTGATTCTCCTAATTATGCCCCCTATGTCTTAGCCAATTTTCCTTTGTCGATGGAGTGCCCAAGTCTTGCCCACAACTCTTCATCAAACCTTCTGTTGTTTGAGTTGCGTCACAAGGCACCTTAGGTGGAGTCATCCCTTGGCACGTCATACGCTCAAGGAACCCCAAGTCCCCACTATATCATCTCTCCTGCCCAATTAAAACTATGGTGGAAGTGCACACACCCAAGCTAAGCTCCCAAGGCCTTACACCAGTTAATTGACAACTACCAATACCAATTAGTCATGTCCAAAATGCCATTACTCTGAAACAAATTCATCATATCCCATTCATTCGAAGAGAAATTAAAGTATTCGATTAAGTAGGGAAGAAGCTAATTTCATGCGTACCAAGGAGAAAAGCATCATCCTTGTTGCCTCTAGACTTGTTTGGATTGCAAGGCTTCCCTCCACAGTCAATGAAATCTTCAATTCCTCCATTTCTCTGCAAACTGACATCGATTTGTATTTTTGTAATCGGTTCCATTGAGGAACTTCAATGCTTTCATTTAGACTTCCATCCCAATAAAGTGTAACTCACCCAATCACTTAACAATTTCTAAACTAACCAGCATTAACTCTGCATTCATCTACCACATTCTCGCTTCTAGCTGATAGGATTTTTTTCATTTCTTCGGTGTTAGTTAGCAACTATCACTGAAATTATAGTTTCTAGTAGTTACTGCCACCCTTGATAGTTGAATATATAATTTCTTTATTATTTAGAATTACAAAGGATCATTTTCTTGAATCCTCAACAACAATCAAAAGTGAAGGGGAACTCTATATTGGTACATTTATCCTACATA
>JASDQU010739316.1:327566-338374 GCA_032191745.1 Picea mariana | reverse complement strand
AATTACGTTATTACTGATTCACCCCCCCTCTCAGTAATCCAACAGGTAAATCATGAATGCTACCTTAAGTTCACAGTCATATATTTAAACGATCCCAATGAGCCATTTACACCTTCTGTTGATTCGCCCGAAATACAAGGGATGGATACCTTTTTCGGCAATTTCATCGTCGAGACTTCAGCTATCACCAACCCAAAACAACAGTCCACGATTGTAGCATATGTGCAGCCAACAACTTCTACACAATGGTCTCATGCACCCGATAAAAAACAAATTTGGTCTCTGTACTTTGACGGGTCCAAGTCCAAAGAGGGAGCTGGTGCAGGCTGCGTTATTATTGATCCCTCAGGTAACAAAACCTTGATTGCATGTAGGTTAGAATTTGAATGTACTAATAACACAACAGAATATGAGGCGTTACTGCAGAGCCTCAGAAAAGATTTAGATATGAACATTCAAAACTTGGCTATCTTTGGCGATTCAAAAATTGTGGTTAGACAGGTAAGAGATTCTATCCACTGTCTGTCTCTGCATCTTAAAAGCTACCAATCTGAGGTATGGAATTTAATGAATAAATTTTTTGCTTTCAATATAAATTATATTCCTAGATTGAATAATTCTGAAGCTGATCTATTAGATAACGTAGCTTCCAAACTCTTCCCTGCAGAAGGCTTGTCCCCGAATGCATTCTCTGTCGAACTGTTGTTCAGGCCATCTGTTCCTGACAACATCACGAATTGGAGAGTCTTCGATGACGATCAACAAATTATTGGCTTCCTGCATATGGAAGAAACTTTTCAAGGTGTGGTGATCAACGAATGCACTCACGACGACAATTTGCACGATTTCACGGTAATACCCGATCCGAGAACTCCTGAATCTTCATCGGACATGGTAAATTCGATCCCTAAATCTGTAATTAGATTACAGAAATTTTACGATCTTCAAGATAAATTCAAAAAATTGATCAACTGTAAAACCAATAGTTCCTCATTATCATATAAAAAAGTAAACTTAGGAACTAATGACAATCCGCAGTGCATTAATTTAGGGGTTGGGTGTTCTGAACAAGAAAAAGCCGCATTTGTTGAATTGTTTAAAGAATTTAAAGATGTTTTTGCGTGGACATATGATGACCTTAAAAATTTTGACCCTAACATCATACAACACATCATTCCTATAAAACCCCAAACCTTTCCCTTTCAACAAAAATTAAGAAAAATGCATCCTAATCTCGAACCGACCGTAAAAAAAATTAAATAAACTCCTGAATGCTAAGATAATTTTCCCAGTTAGGCACACTCAATGGGTTTCTAACCTTTTCCCTGTCCAGAAGAAAAGTGGGGAAATTCGACTATGTGTCGATTTCCGAAACCTTAATAAGGCGTCTGATAAAGACAACTATCCTGTCCCACCCATGGAACAGATCCTTCAACAGGTATATGGTTCTGAAAGGCTATCCTTATTGGATGGTTTTTCAGGGTACAACCAAGTCCTGATGTCTCCTCCACACCAACTTAAAACTACCTTCCACACTCCATGGGGCACCTATGCTTATCGAAAAATGCCCTTTGGATTGATTAATTCCAGTGCCACTTTCCAGAGAGCGATGGACATCATTTTTCAAGGCTTAATCAATAAGTCCATCATAGTTTACTTAGATGATGTTACTGTGTTTTCTAAAAACAAAACTGATCATCTAGCTCATTTAAGAGCCGTTCTACAGCGATGTCGTAAATATGGCATTTCCTTGAATCCTAAAAAATCTATCTTCGCAGTAGAACAAGGTAAACTCTTAGGATTTATTATGTCAAGCAAAGGGATGATTATCGACCCCGAAAGGACTCAAGTCATCTCGAAACTTCCCCCTCCTACATCCAAAAAGTCTATGCAGTCTTTCTTAGCCCAAATAAACTTTGTCAGGAGATTCGTCCCCAGTTTCTCCGAAATGGTCAGACCTTTACAGAATTTAATTAAGAAAGACACACAATATCATTGGGGACCCTTAGAAATTCAAGCTTTCAGTTCAATAAAAAAGGCCATAATAGACTCTCCTTATCTCATGATTCCCAACTTTTCGCAAGACTTCACACTCTACACTTTTGCTTCTGACTGCTCCTATGCTGCTGTCCTAACTCAAAAGAACGTAGAAAACAACGAAGTACCCATTGCCTTTATGAGCTCTGCTTTCAAAGGCGCAGAACTTAATTACCCAGTGGTAGATCAGCAAGTCTACACTATTTTTAAAGCAGTCAAACACTTCCAGTCTTATCTTTTGAAATCTAGGACTAAAGTTATTGTCCCCTACCTAGCCGTCAGGAACCTGTTAGTGCAGAAAGAGTTAGGCGAAAAGAGGGAAAACTGGGTTACTTATTTACAGGAGTACGACATAGAAATTACCCCAGCTCAGATAGTGAGAGTCCAAGGGTTATGCAAGTTAGTTGTTGATTCAGCAACAAGAGAGCAAGAAGAAAACAATATGTCAAACCTAGGACAACACAATCAAAATGCAATCTGTTGTGTACAAAACTCCGTCAGTCCATGGTATGACGATATAAAATTATGTCTTGAACATAGATCAGCCCCCCGTCACCTGGATCCCACTAAAAGAAGAGAGTTAAGATTAAAGTCTGCCTCCTTTCATTTGGTTAATGGTATTCTGTTTCATCAAAATTTTGATGGCGTACTGATGCGCTGTATTGAGAAAGATGAAGCAGAAAAAGTCTTACTAGAGTTACATGCAGGAGAAGCTGGTGGGCATTTTGGTGGTGACACCACTGCCCATAAAGTTTTGAGAGCCGATTATTACTAGCCCACACTTTTTAGAGATGCCCATGCCTTGTGTCGCAAGTGTATTATTTGTCAAAAAGTGTCAGGGCGCATACAGAAACCAGCCTTTCCTTTACAGCCTGTTTCAGTAGACTCCCCTTTTCAACAGTGGGGCCTTGATATTATAGGTCTAATCAATCCGCCATCCTCATAGCAACATAATTTTATCATAACAACCACAGATTATTTCACCAGGTGGTCTGAAGTTGCCGCATTAAGAACCGTGAATACCAGTTAGGTAATTGCCTTTTTAAATTCGAATATTATCACTCGTTTTGGTATCCTTGACTGTTTAGTATTCGATAACGCTTCTTATTTTTCATCTCTTGAGATGAGCGAGTTTTCTCTAGAGAAAGGAATTAAATTGAAATATTCCGCCAGCTATTACCCCCAGGGCAATGGATTGGAAGAATCGACAAATAAGAATTTGATTAAAATTATCAAGAGAACGGTAGCTGAAAATCACAAAAACTGGCACAATGCACTGTTAAATGCAATCTGGGCTGACAGGGTAACACCAAAGACTGCTGTAGGTAACTCTCCCTTTTTTCTCGTCTATGGCCGAGAAGCAATTTTGCCACCACACATTCTTCTTCCCTCACTACAGCTATCACAGAAAATACAAGAAGAAGATTGTCCCCCTTTGGAAAACCGAATTAATGCTTTAATGAAACTAGAAGAGGTAAGAGCTCAAGCTAAACATAAGTTAGATCATCATCAACTAGTGGTCAAAAGCTAGTTTGATTCTAACTCCGCCTCTGATAGGAACTTCGAAGTAGGTGATCTTGTCTTGAAATGGGACAAACCGCATGAGGGAAAGGGAGAGCACACGAAGTTTCAGAATTTATGGCTTGGACCATTTTTAATTGCTGAGAAATTGGGTCCCAGCTCTTTCCGATTGCAGAATCTAAAAGGACAGCCTGTCACCTATCTGGTGAATGGCCAAGCTCTGAAAAGATTTTTCGCTTGATGACAACCCTTTGTATACTATGTACATATTTTTCTTTTGTTTGCTTTTCTTTTGCTGTTTTGGTTTTGATTTTTCCTTTGCGCTTATCAGTTTTTCTTTTGGAAATACACATACCTGAATTTTGGAATTGTTCAGACAAGGGAAACAGAAAAATATTTCACTAAAATGACTGCTAAAAAATTGTATAAACATCAATTATATACTTCTGAGATTTACATCTGTGTTGAAAAGACTGTTGTATGAAAGAAGTTAACTGATTTCGATCTATGAGTAAACCCTTTCACGATCATCTCTTATCTTCTTACGTTGTCCCTGTTCCTTAAGGGAATGACTCAGAAGATGTCTCCCTGCCTTAGAAGGTTGGTTTCGTAAACAAACCATCTCTGGATCTTAATGAAGGAAAGTTCTAAAAAATTCTGTTGAGGTTTGTAAAAAAATACGTTAAAATATCATAATTTTCAGCGTCACCCCGCTCGATTATATATCTTTAAAAAACAAAATAAATCATTAAAAGAGCTGTGGGAAGTGTTTGTAAACCTGTCAGGATGTTGAACAGGTCTGTTGGCAGTGGGTAAATGCATGCATGACGCCAAGACAACTTCATCGGGGTACTGAACAGGCCCGCTGGCAGCGAAGCAATGTCGGGTATATGAAAATTCATAAATATGAAACCTCTTAACCTTAAAATGTCCTTTATTCTGATCTGGAACTTCTTGACAGGATACAGATATCAGAGTGGGTTAAATGGAAACCCTGTCGAGGCTATGAATTCTTGCTGGCAGCAGTGGCTCTGTCAACAGTATTGAAGTTTTTATCTTTAATATCGTGGTTCGCTTATCTTAAGACTGTTATCAGTTTTCATCCTTCAAGCACTGCTGGAATATTTGATTAATAATGATGTTTAAACGATTTTCTGGTTGTTTTTGAGTTTGAATTATTCTTATTATCATAATCTGAATTTGTTCCTTTGGCAGAGATAACTGCTTCTACCAGTGTGTCGCCATTGTTGGCAGCCATTTCACATTTTTATCCTATCTTTATAAGCTGCCCACACAAGTGTTTTGGAACCCTTGATTTTCATCGCAATCTTTGCATAAAACAACACTATTATTTTGCGCATTTGCACACCTACCTTTGTTCTCGTTTTCACGACTGCAAGCGTGAAAACTTTGATTTCGAAGTCACGTCAATGGCATTAAAAATCGTCACTGAATTATTATGGTCACTCTTGTCTATGTGTTCATTGCATTTCCAATTTAATTATAGTCGCATAGTTGGCAAGACTCCAAGATCTTTACTCATTTGACATATTTTAATTGTTAATATGACTTCATTTCTATAAGATTGTGATGATATTATAATGACTGTCATTGAGTCCTTAATACATTGGTGGTTTGATGTTCTATAGTCTTTCATTGATTTCCTTGACACATTGGTTTCATGAAAACACATTGACGTTGTGGTTAGACCCTTGATGTAATCATTTCATACAATAGATATTTGTTATGATCGAACCCTTGGTGTTGATTTTGAATCATTGTTTTGATTTTAAAACCATGCAAACACTATTGCTTGTGAAAATTTTTGGATCGACCTACCATAAGTTTTCGTTAATTGTTTGATGTCATTACTTTTAACACATTGCAACAGTGATATGAATCACCATATGCTCCATCGGTTGTACATTGGGAAATGACTGTTTTGCATGGGTTGATTTCATTCCACCACCCTTGCACACTTGGGCATTAATGCCTCCCTTCTATCCCGAGTTAACTCTGTTGGTTTTGGGAAAGTCTGTGAGCTATTCGATCCGACGAATACCCTGTCCAAACCCTTGCCCATTCACCCGGCTCACTGTGTGCTCCCGTTTATGGCACCTATCATGCACATAGAGCCAAATGGTAGCCAAACACTCCTGTTGTTTGAAAATTCTCATAAGGATTTGGAAAATGGTGGTTGGCTGGTGTTTATCCAAAGATTTGAGGGTTTCAACCTTTCGGTTGCCCAAAAATTCGCCCTCACCTTCGACGGATGTAGGGCTAAGTTCAGAGACATACAACTCGAGCTCAGTGAGGAATTCCTAAGCTCAGCTACAGGACTACCAGCTACAGGGAAAAGGTGGTTTAAAAATTCCAAAGTAGATGAGGTGTCGTGGCCGCTTCTATTCACATCAAGAAATATTGTTAGCTGTGATAGAGGTATGCCTATCACTACCCTCAAACCTAGGTGGCACGGTCTTTTGGAAACTGTTAAGCAGTTTGTGACCTGCGAAGGTCGTTATGGCTTGGTATTTCTGTATCATCTTCGGTTATTGATGAATTTTATAGGCTACCCTCTGAATATGCCACATTATCTCTTATGTAGCCTGTACAAGATGTCCAAACGATTCAAGCGTGAGAAGGCTGATAGCAGCCTTTTCCATCACTGCTTGATCAAACTCATTATCGTCCACCATTTGAGGCTTAGTGGTGATTGTTGGCAAGCCTTCCTATCAAGGAATGGCTTTTCCACCTCCAAGTCTGTCCAAGTGGACAAGGTTGTGGTTACTGAAACTCTGGTTGGACCAGCCGTGCCACTTCATATTCTTCTACCCTCTGTCAAACCCTCGGATTGCTCCAACCTTGACCTACCCGATACCATGGCCGACCCATTTACTAAAGACAATACTACGGCCATCAAGAGGCCTATGAGGAAGAAATGCAGAGGTGACACTGCTGTCAACAGTAAGGGAAAGAAAAATGCTCGATGGATATCGAGATGTGCTAGGAACAAACCCAAGCAAAACGTTGACCAGAAGCCAATAGTGATGAGCGAGGACTCGGACTCTGAAATTGAACGATTCTTGACTGAGGAATATCCCTATTCTCATGGCCTATGCTCTATGGAACCCTATGACTATGTTTCCAATTTACCTCCGTGCCTCAAGAACGACCCTAATTATCCGGGAATTAAACTTCACAATCAAACCCCTGGTAACTTGAAAGAACCCTCGCCTGTGATGCCAAAGCCCGATCAACCATCGTGTACTCAATGTAATTCCTGTCTTGAACGTTATTACAGGGATGTCCCCCTGTTGCAATCTAAGATCAAATCGTTAGAGGAATGAGTTACAGTGCTGTCAAAGGAGAACGACAGGCTACAAGCCAACAAGCAGAAACAAAAAACCACCGGTTCAATTGTCTTTAGAAATGTCAAAGCAGCAACGACCTTTGTCAATTCAAATTTATCATGATCGAATCATTTTCTTGCTGCCCAGGTATGTATTTCCATATTGATTTTGTTTTATGAGTTGGTTTGAATTAATATAACCAATTGGAGTTGTTTTCAATTAACTCTATTTGTTTTAATAGATTCAAAATGATCTTGTTATTTTCGTTTTACAAAAATGATTTCGTTACGAGTCATGTACAAAATATTTGATTGCTAAACTCGGACGCAGCTATGATTTGGTCAATGCGATTTTATTGTTCTCAGAGTAATATAAAGGATTGATTTTTTTTCGATTATGTTTGGTTTGCTTGAATTAGGGTATTCGATTGGGTTTGCTTTTGATTAGTTCTGTTTATTTTTAATAGATTTAAAACAATCATGTTGACTTCGATTTACCAGAAAGGATTATGTTTTGTTTTGAATAAATATTCTCATTTTGGATTATGATTACATTCGATCTGTACAGAAGATTTCTTTGCTAAACTCGGACACAACTATATTTTGATTGATATCATTTTTCATCAAGCATATTGATTGTGTCGTCCCTAAGATTAGTTCGATTCATTTCTTTTGGTTTGATTTTGATACGATTCTACATGTTTGAATTAGCATAGTCATTTATGTATGCAACGCATCAATATCAAAGATTGGTTTGATAAATACAATGTAATCTATTGATTCGCAAAACAACTCTGTTAAGTTTTGGATTGACATATTTTGTCTATATTGGATTCGTATGAAAGATTTGACTAAATCGATTATAGTCTGTTTGAAATTGATTCAAAAAATGATTTCATTGTTTTCGATTTTTAAATGATTTTGTCTTCTCCGAATTGGTAACAAAAGTTGTGTGAAAAATCGTACATATCCTGTTATTATTTGATTGATTCAATTACGATTTCATATTTTTTTTTTAATTGGCATAAAGATTTGGTTACTTCTGGCATGAGCGATTTGCTTTGTGTTGATTTAATAATTAAAGATTTGGTTTAATAATTCCAATATATTTGTGTTAGTTTTGGATGGATTTAAAATGATTATGTGTTCAAATTAGACCAGCTACAGAATCGTGAGATTCTGTAGCTAGTCTTAAAATTTAGATTTTTGTTAGTTTCACAGATAAAATATCATCTAAACTTGTCTATTCTTGTCCACCTTTCAGGTGCATACAAATTTCAATGACCAATTGGATATGCTGTGGCAGTTTAGGAGATACTTTTGTGATATAGTTTTGTTATAGGTTGTTAGCTTTAGTCAGGAATAGAGACTTGGGAGATTATTCCCAGATTTTTTGTAAACAGTGATTGATAATTCCCACAGGGATGTTTTACCCTATGGTCTTTAAATACTTGTTATTTTTTGTAATGGACCCATCATTGATTGTTGGGAGAACCAGACTATGGATTTATAATACAGACTGGGATGAAAGTTAATGTCTTGTAAGAGCTTTAGCTTTCAATATATCAAACTTTTATTTCAAGTTTTCTTCATATCAGTTTGCAATCAATTATCGACTACTTTAGCTATCGTAATTCGTTGCATGTTGATGTGATTTGGTTTATGTTTTATCCATATCTGATCTCTCTTATTTTAAAAGTACAACATTTACTTTGTTTCAATTTAATGAATAAAGGTTTATCTTCTTCGTTAATTGAACTGTTCTGTACAAATCTTTGCACAGGGATTTATCTAACTGCGATGATTTGTAAATTATAAGATTGTTGTCCTTTTTTATGTCTTGTTTGTTTTGTCATTTATATTCGAAGAGCACTGTTGCTTCCTATTTACGAGAAGCTTGTGGAGAATCTGGTGCGGGTTTCCTCCCACCGAACAATTGAATCAACTATTGTGTGCAGGACAAACCTGAAGCGTTACTTTAGGTCAGTTCGCTATTTGTTATTTAATAGTTAATTTATTAGTGTTATTGAAGTAGTTTAGATAAATACATATAGTTCAAGTTTATAGTTAGGATCATTATTTTAATTGTGCAGCTTGGATAGTTTTCATTTTATTTCTTTGTCATAAAATTATAAAAATAAAAAACAATAGTTTTGCTGTCATAGGACAATTTACAAATGATTTTAGCAGGTTTTCATTTAAAATCAGTAATTTGTAAATATTGTACATTTGTGATTAAGATTTAATTCTGTCGATAATTGAACATTTAATTTGTTAGAATTATTGCTATATAGTATAGACAATAGACTATATATATTTATTTCAAATTTGTTTATTAGTTTGTTTTAATCATCGTTTTCATTTAGATTAGTTCCTTTACTTATTTTTATTTCATTTTCCTAGGACTTAGATCGGCCAACGGAGCCGCTAAACCCGTCAGGGTGGATCATCCCAAACGGCTTGGGTTATTCAGACAACCCCGGACCGGATCCACTCTTCCAGTTGGCAAGCGTTCATTTTTGCCCGTCAACAAAACTCAAATAATAATGCATGGAGTTTAACATGGAAATCTGATCAGGAGAAAACCATAAAATTATCTTTATAAATGTCTATAGGCACCAACCTTCTGTTACAAATATTGTTGGCACCAACCTATTGGAGACAACAATCTCCTCAACAAAGCACCAACTCTGCAAGATGTAGGCACCAACTATAAGATACCATATCTATTATATTAGCAAAAAGGAGAAATAATGCATATAATAACACCAAAATCGTAACATAAGATGAAAATACTGCAAGGATAACAACGAAACAACAAATTATATGGAACTACAACACCAAAATTATACCTTTATTGATAGGAAACAATGTTCACTTGTGTCTTCGAGGGGGCAACCTCCAATAGAGAAGAGCTCTGTTACAATAATTCTCAAGGCAAAGACTTCTCATGCCTCTTTCTCTTATCTATACTAATTTTGTCTTCTAAAGAACCTTCTAGTGAATGATCTTTCTAGAAGCGGAAGCATTTATTAGGTCTTCTTACATTAAATTTTTCTCATTTAATAAATAGGCCTTATAGGCTAACGACAGCCTTTATTACATTGAAAATATATTGTTATACTTACCTGAGGGGTTAGGGATGTTAGGTCCCTAACATTCCCTCCCCCTTGAAAAAAACCCTTGTAATCAAGGCTTGAGATGAGGAAATTGTTGCAGAATGATAGTTGGCTCCCAAGTGACATCTTCTTGGGTTGTATCTTTCCACTGCACTAATTCTTTCCTCATAGTGCATAGACGGAGACAACGTTCACACTGGTCCAAGAGTGCTTGAGGTTGTAGCCACATGGAACCTTCTTCTTCCAACTCTGGTAGATGGGTTTGAGTTTGGCACTTATTTTAAATCACCTTCTTTAAACATGAGACATGAAAAATTGGATGCAGTTTAGAATCACTTGGTAGAGCTAACTGGTAAACGACAGTCCCCACATGCTTGAGAATTGTCTAAGGACCATAAAATTTGGAAGAAAGCTTATGAGAATGTTCAACTTTCAGGGAGGTCTACTTATAAGGTTGCAAATTAAGAAACACATGATCCCCTTCAATAAATTGATGTTCAAAAATACTTTGATCTGCTTGCTGCTTCATGCAATTTTGAGCCAGCACAAAATTGTCTTTCAGGGTACAAAGAATGGCCTCTCCTACAATAATATTTTAGTCTACCTACTTAACCTTAGAGACACCTAGCATATATGAGAGAACTGATGGTGGAGTTTTTCCATATACTACTTCAAAAGGAGTCATGTAAGTGATTATTTTGTAAGATGTGTTGTACCACCATTTATCTAGTGGTAACCACTGAGCCCACTGATGTTGGTGATTTGATGCAAAACACCTTAAA
>JASDQU010739316.1:296435-325375 GCA_032191745.1 Picea mariana | reverse complement strand
CAAATATGTTTTCAGTCAAAAGAGAAAAGTGAATAGTCATTTATATATATTAAAATTGGATTGAATATAGTTAAAACTAAATAATTTTTTTTTTAAATAGTATATATATATATATATATATATATATATATATATATATCTGTGTGTGTGTGTGTGTGTGTGGGCTAGGCATATAAATTCGGATAAAATTGCTATTGTTTGTTGTTGTTTAAATTGTATTTCTGAATGAATAAATATATATTCTAAATAATAGAATTAATAATTTTTTAATAAAATATATTATATTTTTTTCATACTAATCATAAAATATTCAATTTAATATTTACATATTATTAGTATTTTATTAAGAAAAAATACAATTTCTTTATTAAAAGGGGAAATCACAATCTTTAAGTGTTTTTGACACAATAAAAAAACAAGTGCAGATACACATATAAAGAGGGATACACACTCACCAACTATAAGTTTGAAGCGTTATATCAAGATTCATAGAGGGAACTAAGTCTTTATTTGAATCAAACAAACAAATTTCATCAAGTCTCTTTATTCCACTTAAAAGGCTTAGGAACAACTAACTTCTTTAAAGATGAAAGCTTGGTATCCATGTCTTTTTCTTATTGATACATTCTATTTGTGATTCTCACTTTGATCATCATCTTTTTCTGGAAACCTCCAACCTTTTAATTTTTTTTTGTCCATTTTTTCCTAAGAGGATGAGCACAAGCATGGGATAACAAGCTTGTAGATGTCCTTTGAAATGAAATATATCACAAAAAAAATATTTCTTGTCATAAGGGTGTCGAAGAGAATTTGATGAACAAAAAAGTGGCAATGGGGTGAGCATGAGCGTGCACATGTTCTTGATTTTGACAGGTTTGTCAATCCCCAAACTGTTACTGAGGATGCTAAGTCATCTCCTTTGAAAGAACACACTCATGTTCTTAGGACCATGTACATTCTCTTGAGAACGTACAAACATTTCTAAGAATGTGCATGTGTTGTACACGCTCTTAAGAATGCACAAATGTTTCTAAGAATGTCCATGTGCTCTAGGAAAGCATGCGATCCTTTATTCATGTTTCTAAAATGGGCCACAACTAGTCTATTTCACCAATAGATTGGCTGTGCCACACATTTTCAAGGGAAATTGAGAAAAAAATGGAGAAGAATCCCCCACTCTGCTCACATGGTCTCTAGTTGATTCCATGCATTTTGATAGAATTTCATTTTTTTATAATTTCATAATTTGTTTAAATTTTTAAAACATAAATCTAAATTTTATTTTTCATTATTAAGTTGCATCAAACTTAAATAACATGGATCCTGGAGAAAACCCAAACCTGACATCGCCGCGGGAAGGTACACTAAACCCCAACCCACAATCAACAAACATAAACATGGAAACTGATGCAAGAATGAGGTCTCTTAGAACTCTTGTTCAAAAATTACTAAATACAAGGGATCTCTCATGATTTTCACTATCTAGTTCCCTGAACACCATTATATCTTCCATTGCAAGTGCCTAAGGCCAATTAATTAGAATTTATGATTACATGGCTAGAGTGTTTGAATATTATAGGACTGGGTGAGTGCAAGCTAATGATGATCTCTCATGACGCATTAATGGAAATACAAACATAGAAAAACAACAATTTGTTAAATTGAAGGGATTCTTCAAGGTACTTTTACAATGAATTTGAATATGGTGTAAAAAGATGAAATGTAGGAAATTGAATTATCTTTATAACAACTTTTATTTATAGAAATTCTGAATAACTATGTGAAATTTGAGTTCTTATAACAATGGTATGTTATTTTTCAATAAAAATATTATGAACTTACGTTTATATTGAGAGGGGGGTTAAATCAGTATAAGATACTTTTTACTTTATTAAACCATTCATCAATCATTCATTATATGAGAAACAATAATCACATACTAACTCAAATAATAATGCATAGAGTTTAACATGGAAATCCAATTGGGAGAAAACCATAAACTTATCTTTATAAATGTCTATAGGCACCAACCTACTGTTACAAATATTGTTGGAACCAACGTATTGGAGACAACAATCTCCTCAACAAAGCACCAACTCTACAAGATTTAGGCACCAACTATAAGATACCATATCTATTATATTAGCAAAAAAGAGAAATAATGCAGATAATAACACCAAAATGGCAACAGAAAACGGAAATACTGCAAGGATAACAACGGAACAACAAATTATAGGGAACCACAAAACCAAAATTATACCTTTATTGATAGGAAACAATGTTCACTTGTGTCTTCAAGGGGGAAACCTTCACCAGAGCAGAGCTCTGTTACAATAATTCTCAAGACAAAGACTTATCATGCCTCTCGCTCTTATTTATACTAATTATATCTTCTAAAGAACCTTCTAGCGGATGATCTTTCTAGAAGCGAAATATTTTATTACGTCTTCTTACATTGAATTTTTCTCATTTAATAAATAGGCCTTATAGGCTAACCAAGGCCTTTATTACATCAAAAATATATTGTTATACTTACCTGAGGGGTTAGGGAGGTTAGGTCCCTAAAATTCCCTCCCCCTTGAAAAAAAACCTTGTCCTCAAGGCTTGAGATGAGGAAATTGTTGCAGAATGGTAGTTGGCTCCCAAGTGACATCTTCTTGGGTTGTATCTTTCCACTACACTAATACTTTCCTGATAGTTCATAGAAGAAGACAACGTTCACACTGGTCCAATACTTCTTGAGGTTGTAGCCGAATGGAACCTTCTTCTTCCAACTCTGGTAGATGGGTTTGAGTTTGACACTTAGTTCAAATCACCTTCTTTAAACATGAGACATAAAAAATTGGATGGAGCTTAGAATCATTGGGTAGAGCTAACCGGTAAGCGACAGTCCCCACATGCTTGAGAATTGTATAAGGACCATAAAATTTAGGAGAAACATTCTTACAATGTTCAACTTTGAGGGAGGTCTACTTATAAGGTTGCAAATTAAGAAACACATGATACCCTTCAACAAACTAATGTTCAAAAATACCTTGATTTGCTTGTTGCTTCATGCAATTTTGAGCCAGCACCAAATTGTCTTTCAGGGTACAAAGAATGGCCTTGCATACAGTAACATTTTAGTCTACCTACTTATCCTTAGAGACACCTGGCATATATGAGAGAATTCATGGTGGATTTTTTCCATATACTTCTTCAAAAGGAGTCATGTAAGTGCCTATATGGTAATATGTGTTGTACCACCATTTATCTAGTGGTAACCATTGAGCCCACTAATGTTGGTGATCTGATGCAAAACACCTTAAATAGGTTTCCAAACACTTGTTGACAATTTTAGTTTGGGCATCCGTATGGGGATGATAAGCTGTGTTAAGATGTAATTGGGTTCCCTGTAGCATGAACAATTCTCTCCAAAAATTGCTCATGAATGTGGGATCCCTGTCAGAGACAATAGAATGTGGCATGCCATAAAGTTTGAAGATATTATACATGAAAACTTGGGCCATTGTGGAGGTGGTGAAGGGATGTTGTAGAGCACAAAAATGAGCATATTTGGAAAGAAGATCAACCACCACCAGGATAATTGTTTTGTTTCCAGATTTAGGTAGGGCCACAATGAAATCCATAGAAATATCATTCCAAATAGAAGGGGTTGGAGTGTGTTGGGGTATTTAACTTTTTCTCCCTTGTTGCATTGACAGACATCACATTCATCCACAAAGTTATGGACATCCTGTTTCATACCATCCTAAAAAAAACAACATTTGACCCTTTCATAGGTTTTGGTAAACCTTGAATTCCTAGCAGTAGGTGAAGCATGAAGCTATGAAAGCACCGTAGATTTAAGTTGTAACTATTTTCTTAAATATAGATGGAATTTGAAGTGAAGCTCATTATTATTCCAAGAGTACCTTGGAGAGGCTCAAGAATTTTCTTGCAATTTTTGGATCAAGTGAAATATTTTGGGATCTTACAACCATTCCTGGTGAGTAGCTTGGAGTGAAGAAGGTACAACAAAAGATAGGGAAAAGATGGACCCTTCTTCTTCATATTTTCTAGAAAGAGCATCAACGACCACATTTTCTTTTCCCTTCTTATAAATGATCTCATAATCATATTCAAAATACTTGAGGCTCTGGTGATCAATTTTAATCTGGAGGCATTTCCCCAATAAATAAGGACGCCAAGGATCCACATAATGAAGAATAGCCAACATTTCCCTTTCATAGATGGATTGGCTCCAATGTCAGTCTAAAATTTGTTTGTTGGTGAAATACAAAGGCCAACCATCTTGCATGAGGACTACCCCAATTCCTTTTTTAGAAGCATCAAATTCCAAGACAAAAGTCTGGGTGAAGTCAAGAAGGGCTAGGACCAGAGTTGTGCACATAGCTTCTTTCAAGGCATGGAAGGATTGGTCAATAGCTGGAGTCTAAGTGAAGGAATTATTTTTAAAGGGAGTCATGAGAGGGGCTGCATTTTTTCCATAATTCTTAACAAACTTACGATAGTAACCTGTTAAACCCAGAAATCCATGAAACCTCTTAATATTTTTAAGGCGAGCCCAATCCTACATAGCTTAAATTTTCTTAGGATTCACCTGTATACTGTCCTTTCCCACAATATGACCTAGGTACTCCACTTCTGAGGCACCAAAGAAACATTTATATTGTTTTAGGAAAAGTTGGTGCTAGGAGAGTAGATGGAGAGCTTGATCCACATGGGAAAGATATGATGGCCAAGTTTTACTATAGATGAGAACATCATCAAAGAAAACTAAGAAAAAATGATGGAGAACATGACAAAAGACATTATTCATGATGGTTTGGAAGGTTGAGGGGGCATTACACATGCCAAAGGGAATGACCAAGAACACATAGTGACCCTCATGAGTTCTAAAGGAAGTCTTGGGGATGTCTTCTTCTTTCATACATATCTGGTGGTAGCCAGAATAAAGAGAAGGTTTAGTAAAGTACTGAGCACCTCTCATTTCATCCAAGAGATCATCAATAAAAGGAATGGGAAACTTGTCTTTGATGGTGAGTTTATTGAGGGAACGAAAGTCAGGACTCATGCGCCAAGTACCTTCTTTATTAAGTATGATGACCATAGGAGAAGAATAAGGGATGGTATTAGGGCGGATAACAACTGCTTGGGGAAACTCCTGCACTATTTTCTCAACTTCATTCTTTTGGGAAAAGAGATGATGATAAGGGAGAAAATTGGGAGGAAGATTGCCAGGAAGAAGTTGAATGGAATGATCATGAACACCAAGAGAAGGAAAAATTCCGTGAGGAGTGGAAAAAATAGCTTGATGTTTGGAGAGGATAGCTTGGATGTAAGGATGCATAGAGGGTGGTTCAACTGCTTGAATGGAATGGATTTGGGAAATAATACTAGAGTGACCTTTATTGAGTATTTTTTCCATGTGATGGGAACTGATGAGCTTAGGAGAACCAGCTCTCAGTCCTTGGAATTGATATTTGTCTCCCTCCTATTTGAATTTCATGATTAATTCCTTAAAATACATGAGAATGGGGCCCAAAGTGCGTAACCATTCAACACCTAACACATTGTCACAACCGCCCATGTCAATGTCAAACATATGATATTTCAGGTGGTATTGTCCAATTTGAAGACACATATTTTCACAATGCCCACCAGATTTCATGGACCCACCATTGGATATCATGATTTCAAAATTGTTGATGAAATGAATACATCAATTGATTTCCTGGGCAATGCGAAGGTGAATAAAATTATGGTTGTTTCCATTGTCAACAAGGATGATGACTTTTCGATGCTTAATATATCCAATGAGCTTGAGGGTTTGTGGAGCAGAGAAGCTAGTGAGGGAATGAAATGAAATTATTGGGTCAAATTTAGGTGGGTCAATGGGCTCCTGGGTAGCATTGGGAAGGGATGAATCTTCAATAAGGGGACCTACAACCTCTTCTTCAGCAACATCTTATGAAATGGCCGTAAAACATTTTTGTTCCTTAAACTTGTGTCCGAGAAAATATTTTTCATCACAATTATAGCAAAGACCCTTGATTTGGCACTCAACAATTTCAGCCATAGTTAATTTATGGACCTTGAGGGGAGTGGCAGGGGGAGTAGGATTTGTGGGTCGAGGGGAGGAACAAAAATTGTTTTTTTTTTGGGAAAAAATAACTTGTTGGGCCTCTTTGGCATGTTTATTATCTTCCAACCAAGTATGAGGGAGAGCCATGAGAACCTGGGCTTGAATTTCATCCTTTAGGACACTAATAAATAATTCCTGGAAAAATGCATTTGTCATGCCCTCGATTCGAAAGGCCAAATACTCAAAAGCATTTATAAAGTCTTCCATTGTGCCTTACTGTTTCAAATTGGTCAAATGACTTAGATAGTGGGTGTGAGTTTCAAAGAATTCATAGAGCTTGGAAACAAACTGGGTCCCTGCAATATACCCCTGACGTGCATTTTTACACCATTTCCACTATTTCCAACATTCATGATCCAAATAGAGAACAACATAGTGAAGTTTTTCCAACTCATCAATAATGCCATGCAGAGAAAAATAATTCTCCACTTGAGTGACCCAACCCATGAGATAATATCCATCAAATTTATTGACCTCAACTCGGGGAGGACAAGGGACATGATGAAAGGAGTTAGATTGAAAATTTAGAGAAAGAGAGGAATCAACACCATCTGGTTGGTCCGAGGAGGAAGGACCCTAGGTTCGATTCAGCAACCTGTTGACAACATATTAAAGGTTGTTAAATTGGTTTATGCATTTTGCATCCATGGCGTCAAATTTTTGTTGGACTTGGGTCTCAAATTTTTCAATGAGAGAATTGGTAGAGCTAACATCAAATGTCACTTGTTGGAGGGAATCCTTGCTGTGATTGATGGAAGCTTATAGGTATTGGTTTCGAGTGTTAGTCATTTGGATATGGAGAGTACTGGTAAGGGTAAATGGGTGGGTGGGACCACATAAAATGACTTATAAGTGATAGGTACCACTATGATCGGGGAAAAGGGGGGAATATAATGGAAAAGGTGGAAAATAAGGATGTGGGGAAGGGGTCGGGTCCACTGAAAAAAATAGGCTTAAAAATGAAAGATACCACTACGATCAGGGAGAAAAGGGGAATCCAATGGAATAGGTATTGAATTAGGGTGTCAATGGGACCACTATACTTTTCTGTTTTTAAATCCTGTGGAGTTATACTCCGATCTGAATAATACTGCAGTGTTTAAAGGTCCAAATTCTTAATAGGAAAAAAGTAGTAATTTTGCAACCAGAATGCAGGAGGTGAATTTGAATGGCAATGGATCTTGTCTATTTTGTATCTGTTTCTTTCCCAAGGGTTAGAATATTTAGGGTTTCTACAGACAATGGTTTTCCCTGTGTTATATCTCTCTGATATACATATAGGGTCCAATAGTAGTCCTCAACCCAATCTCTTAGGGAACCATCTAAGGAGGCTAAATCGTACCCTTAGTTATACTACCCAACTACCTAGGTACTAGAGAGTATCCTCCTGAGTGTTGTTCTCAGTGGAACTATAGCATTCAGATGGTCAATCAGCTTATCTCCAGAGGGATTCAAGATATCTAGGCTAGTCCATATACAGGTGTTGTTTGATGCACTAACACTCGAAGGGGTGCCAACAAGGGTTACAAGGGTGGACAACAATGTGTGCTTAAGTAAGAATTGTATTCCCTATGTGTATGCTTCCCCGAACATGGATTCATGCATTTAATGGAAAATCTTTGTAGCTTTAATACGTCAGAATACGTCTCTACCATGGAAAAAAAAGGAACCCACAATTTTCTACCAAGGAAAATGATCTAATACCACTTGTAAGGTACAAGATCTATTATATTAGTAGAAAAGAGAAATAATGCAGAGAATAACACTAAAATGGAAACATAAGATGGAAATACTAGAGAGATAACAACGGAACAATAAATTATATGGAACCACAACATGAAAATTATACCTTTATTGATAGGAAAAAATGTTCACTTACCTCTTCAAGGGGGAAACCTCCAACAGAGAAGATATCTATTACAATAATTCTCAATACAAAGACTTCTCATGTCTCTTTCTCTTATTTAAACTAATTCTATCTTCTAAATAACCTTCTAGCGGAAGATATTTCTATAAGTGGAAGCTTCTATTAGGTATTCTTACATTGACTTGTTCTCATTTATTAAATACGCCTTATAGACTAACGTTGACATTTATTACATGGAAAATATATTATTCTACATACATGAGGGGTTAGGGAGGTTAAGTCCCTAACACCAACCTATTGGACACACCAATATTCTCAACTGAGCACTAACTTAGCAACAAATGTCCACACCAACCTACTGTAACAATTTTTGCAAGAACCAACCTATTGCAAACATCAATCCCCTCACCTGAGCTCCAAATCAATAAGATATGTGTAGAAACAAATCCAATATCTTCATACACATAGTACTTTAGACTTCACCTGCATGCTTCATATTTCATACATAGCTTCAAACCCTAGTCACATTTAGCCTTCATGCCCTAGCAAGCCTCATAGCATCATTCCCACAATATGATCTCAGAATGTAGAATCAAAACCTCAAAACAACACACTTTGCAACATCGCAGACCTACATTCCTTCATAATGCACCTTAAGAACAAGAAAAACCGAAGAAAAACCCCTTAGAATTATCATGCACACCTTTAGATCCCCAAAAGACACCCCATCTCCTTTAGTGCACCTCTTATCACTTTTGTGCACCTATAAATTGATCTCTTACTTCGATTCTCTTCAAATGTGCACCTATATCTTGTATTTATAGTATTTATGTCCCCACTTTCAAGGATGACCTCTAAATATTGGTTGATCTAACCTATATTTTATGGTTGGTTTGTCAAATGAGAAAATTCATGTCTTTCCATTCCTAAGGAGTTAGAGAAAATTACATATACTATTGGAAAGGTATCAGAATAATATTTCAAACAATATAACCTATGCTCCCATTTGAGCTAGATATCTAGGGTAAAAATTCCTTCAAAATAGGGTATCCAAACTGAGCATCAATAATACAAAAATAATGTTTTCAACAATCTCCATCTTGCAATATTTATCTTGGACATTTTAGTCTCCCCCTATTTTTGACATAAATGAAAATAATATTATCAACAATCTCCCCCTTTTCCATTGATGAAAACCATTAGTCAATTCAGATACTCCCCTCGTCTGCAAATTTCCTAGTGTGTGCAAATATTCCTTTGTTTGTAACTTCTCTCCCTTTGACACCAATGGAAATGGGATACTTACCTTGAGCTTGTGGTTCCCTTCAAGCACTCCAATGTTGAATTTAAAAGTATTATCCGATTTCTCATTATCTAGGATGTCTCTGTTATAATTATCCAACATTGATACTTCTATTTGATTGTTTTTATTGATCAAACCTTCCACTCCAAATTCATGACATTGATCTTATGAATGGGGTGAAGCTTTGGTATTGAATTTATTTGAATTTATTTCTTCCTCCACATTCCTTTCTTACAAGGACCAATCAGATGAATTGTCTTGTCCAGAAGGGTACTATAAACTTGAATTTCCATTTTCACAAGGAAATTTCCCATTCATACTTTTTCTAGAAATGGGGTGTACATGTTTTGATAGAGAATTGAAACAATGAATCCTCTTCCATCTTAATCTAGCTTATCACATCCTTTCTCATAACAACTAGTTTCATCTCTCCCTCCTTATTTATTTTTCTTCCTTTTCCAAACCTTTGAGTATTCATTTTTATGTTTGGAAAGAACATATTCTTCCCTATTTTGTTTAGGAGGTCCTCTTATGTTGCATCTATGGTAATGTGCTATGTGCCCATAGTTATTGAACTTATAACATTCAATATTGTAATCAAGTAGAGGATAAAATGAATACTAGTATATGTTAGAAAACCCATGAGAAATACTAGTTGTGTTGCTCACAAAGTCATCCTTTGAGGTTGTTGGATGCTTGGGCTGACCCAGGTTCTAATCTCAAAGGTTTCCAACAAAACCCTCAAACTACCGGCCCTCCTAGTAAACCATAAAGCAATGCTACGCATAGAGTGCACATCGTAGTCTCACCCAAGATAGCTTTATGGGGGATTACAATACTCATATGTTTGCAGTCAAGGAAGGGATTGGGACTGTATTATCTTCCTTTACCTCATGAAACAATATTATTAACCATTCATCTACTCTAATATTCATTCCTTCATTAAACTATGCATGCATTCTATCATAATAAGATTTAACCATTCATTCTTCGACTGATAAATAACATAACAATAAAAAAACAAGTGCAGAGACACATATAAAGAGGGATACACACTCACCAACTATAAGTTTGAAGTGTTATATCAAGATTCATAGAGGGAACTAAGTCCTTATTTGAATCAAACAAGCAAATTTCATGAAGTCTCTTTATTCCACTTAAAAGGCTTAGGAACAACTAACTTCTTTAAAGATGAAAGCTTGGTATCCATGTGTTTTTCTTATTGATAAATTCTATTGGTGATTCTCTCTTTGATCATCATCATTTTCTAGAAACCTCCAACCTTTTAATTTTTTTTGTCCATTTTTTCCTAAGAGGATGGGCAAAATCATGGGGATAAGAAGCTTGTAGATGTCCTTTGAAATGAAATATATCACAACAAAAATTTGTATTGTCATAAGGGTGTCAAAGAGAAGTTGATGAACAAAAAAGTGGCAAAGGGGTGAGCATGAGCATGCACATGTCCTTGATTTGTCGGGCTTGTCAATCCCCAAACTGTTACTGAGGATGCTAAGTCAACTCCTTTTAAAAAACACACACATGTTCTTAGGAGTGTGTAAATGCTCTTGAGAACGTACAAACATTTCTAAGAATGTGCATGTGGTGTACACTCTCTTAAGAATGTGAAAATGTTTCTAAGAATGTGCATGTGCTCTAGGAATACATGTGTTCCTTTATTCATGTTTCTAAAAGGGGCCGCGACCAGTCTATCTCACCAATAGATTGACTATGGCACAAATTTTCAAGGGAAATTGAGAAAAAAATGGAGAAGAATCCCTCACTCTGCTCACATGGTCTCTAGTTGATTCCATGCATTTTGATAGAATTTCATTTTTTTATAATTTCATAATTTGTTTAAATTTTTAAAACATAAACATAAATTTTATTTTTCATTATTAATTTGTAGCAAACTTAAATAACATGGAGCCTGGAGAAAACCCAAACCTGACATCACCACGGGAAGGTACACTAAACCCCAACCCACAATCGACAAACATGAACATGGAAACTGATGCAAGAATGAGGTCTCTTATAACTCTTGTTCAAAAATTACTAAATACAAGAGATCTCTCATGATTTTCACTATCTAGTTCCCTGAACACCATTATATCTTCCATTGCAAGTGCCTAAGGCCAATTAATTAGAATTTCTTATTACAAGGCTAGAGTGTTTGAATATTATAGGACTGGGTGAGTGCAAGCTAATGATGATCTCTCATGACTCATTAATGGCAATACAAACATAGAAAAACAACAATTTGTTAAATTGAAGGGATTATTCAAGGTACTTTTACAATGAATTTGAATTTGGTGTAAAAAGATGAAATGTAGGAAATTGAATTAGGTTTATAACAACATTTATTTATAGAAATTTTGAATAACTATGTGAAATTGTAGTTCTTATAACAATGGTATGCTATTTTTCTATAAAAATATTATGAACTTACGTTTATATTGAGAGGGGGGGTAAATCAGTATAAGATACTTTTTACTTTATTAAACCATTCATCAATTATTCATTATATGAGAAACAATAATCACATATAAACTCAAATAATAATGCATGGAGTTTAACATGGAAACCCAATCGAGAGAAAACCATAAACTTATCTTTATAAATGTCTATAGGCACCAACCTACTGTTACAAATATTGTTGACACCAACCTATTGGAGACAACAATCTCCTCAACAAAGCACCAACTCTACAAGATGTAGGCACCAACTATAAGATACCATATCTATTATATTAGAAAAAAAGAGAAATAATGCAGATAATAACACCAAAATGGCAACATAAGACGGAAATACTCCAAGGATAAAAACAGAACAACAAATTTTATGGAACCGCAACACCACAATTATACCTTTATTGATAGGAAACAATGTTCACTTGTGTCTTCGAGGGGGAAACCTCCAACAGAGAAGAGCTTTGTTACAATAATTCTCAATGCAAAGACTTATCATGCCTCTTGCTCTTATTTATACTAATTTTATCTTCTAAAGAACCTTCTACTGAATGATCTTTCTAGAAGCAGAAGCATTTATTAGGTCTTCTTACATTGAATTTTTCTCATTTAATAAATAGGTCTTATAGGCTAACGATGGCCTTTATTACATCGAAAATATATTGTTATACTTTAGGTCCCTAACATTCCCTCCTCCTTGAAAACAACCCTTGTCCTCAAGGCTTGAGATGAGGAAATTGTTGCAGAATGGTAGTTGGCTCCCAAGTGACATCTTCTTGGGTTGTATCTTTCCACTGCACTAATGCTTTCCTCATAGTGCACAAACGGAGACAACGTTCACACTGGTCCAAGACTTATTGAGGTTGTAGCCAAATGGAACCTTCTTCTTCCAACTCTGGTAGATGGGTTTGAGTTTGGCACTTAGTTCAAATCACTTTCTTTAAACATGAGACATGAAAAATTGGATGGAGCTTAGAATCAATGGGTAGAGCTAACTAGTAAACGACAGTCCCCACATGCTTGAGAATTGTATAAGGACCATAAAATTTGGTGGAAATCTTCTAAGAATGTTCAAATTTGAGGGCGGTCTACTTATAGGGTTGCAAATTAAGAAACACATGATCCCCTTCAACAAATTGATGTTCAAAAATACCTTGATATGCTTGTTGCTTCATGCAATTTTGAGCTAGCACCAAATTGTCTTTCAGGGTACGAAGAATGGCCTCGCATACAGTAATATTTTAGTCTACCTACTTAACCTTAGAGACACCTAGCATATATGAGAGAAATGATGGTGTATTTTTTCCATATACTGCTTCAAAAAGAGTCATGTAAGTGCCTATATGGTAAGATGTGTTGTACCACCATTTATCTAGTGGTAACCACTGATCCCACTGACGTTGGTGATCTGATGAAAAACACCTTAAAAAGGTTTCCAAACACTTGTTGACAATTTCGGTTTGTCCATCAGTATGGGGATGATAAGAGGTGCTAAGATGTAATTGGGTCCCCTGTAGCATGAACAATTCTCTCCAAAAATTTCTCGTGAATGTGGGATCCCTGTCAGAGATAATAGAATGTGGCATGCCATGAAGTTTGAAGATATTATCCATGTAAACTTGGGCCACTATGGAGGTGGTGAAGGGATGTTGTAGAGCACAAAAATGAGCATATTTGGAAAGAAGATCAACCACCACCATGATAATTGTTTTGTTTCCATATTTAGGTAGGCCCACAATGAAATCCATAGCAATATCATTCCAAATAGAAGGGGTTGGAGTGTGTTGGGGGATTTAAATTTTTCTCCCTTGTTGCATTGACAGATATCACATTCATCCACAACGTTGTGGACATCATGTTTCATACCATCCTAAAAAAAAGAACATTTTCCCCTTTCATAGGTTTTGGTAAACCCTGAATGCCCAACAATAGGTGAAGCATGAAGCTATGAAAGCATCGTAGATTTAAGTTGTGACTATATGCTTAAATATAGATGGAATTTGAAGTGAAGCTCATTATTATTCCAAGAGTACCTTGGAGAGGCTCGAGAATTTTCTTGCAATTGTTGGATCAAGGGAGAGATTTTGGGATCTTGCAACCATTCCTGGTGAGTAGCTTGGAGCAAAGAAAGTACAACAAAAGCTAAGGAAAAGATGGACCCTTCTTCTTCATATTTTCTAGAAAGAGAATCAATGACCACATTTTATTTTCCCTTCTTATAAATGATCTCATAATCATTGTCAAAATACTTGAGGCTCTGGTGATCAATTTTATTCTGGAAGCATTTCCCTAATAAATAAGGACGCGAAAGATCCACGGAATGAAGAATAGATAACATTTCCTTTTCGTAGATGGATTGGCCCAAATGTCAGTCTAAAATTTGTTTGTTGGTGAAATCAAAAGGCCGACCATATTGCATGAGGAATACCCCAATTCCTTTTCCAGAAGCATCACATTCCAAGACAAAAGTCTGGGTGAAGTCAGGAAGGACTAGGACCAGAGTCATGCACATAGCTTCTTTCAAGGCATGGAAGGATTGGTCAACAGCTGGAGTCCAAGTGAAGGAATTATTTTTAAAGGGATTCATAAGAGGGGTTGCAATTTTTCCATAATTCTTAAAAAACTTATGATAGTAACCTATTAAACCCAAAAATTTGCCGAATCTCTTAATATTTTTAAGGTGAGGACAATCCTGCATAGCTTCAATTTTCTTAGGATCCACCCATATACCGTCCTTTCCCACAATATGACCTAGGTACTCCACTTCTGAGGCACCAAAGAAACATTTATATTGTTTTAGGAAAGGTTGGTGCTAAGAGAGTAGATGGAGAACTTGATCCACAGGGGAAAGATATGATGGACAAGTTTTACTATAGATGAGAACATCATCAAAGAAAACTAAGAAAAAATGATGGAGAAAAGGACAAAAGACATTATTCATAACGCTTTGGAAGGTTGAGGGGGCATTACACATGCCAAAGGGAATGACCAAGAACTCATAGTGACCCTCATGATTTATAAAGGAAGTCTTGGGGATGTCTGCTTCTTTCATACATATCTGGTGGTAGCCAGAATCAAGAGCAAGTTTAGTAAAGTACTGAGCACCTCTCATTTCATCCAAGAGATCATCAATAAAAGGAATGGGAAACTTGTCTTTGATGGTGAGTTTATTGAGGGCACGAAAGTCAGGACTCATGCGCCAAGTACCTTTTTTATTGATTATGATGACCATATGAGAATAATAAGGGATGGTACTAGGGTAGATAACACCCGCTTGGAGAAACTCTTGCACTATTTTCTCAATTTCATTCTTTTGGGAAAAGAGATGATGATAAGGGAGAAAATTGGGAGGAAGATTACCAAGAAGAAGCTGAATGGAATGATCATGAACACCATGAGAAGGAAAAAGTCCCTGAGGAGTGGAAAAAATAGCTTGATGTTTGGAGAGGATAGCTTGGATGTCAGGATGCATAGAGGGTGGTTCAACTGATTGAATGGCATGGATTTGGGAAATAATACTAGAGTGACCTTTCTTGAGTATTTTTTCCATGTGATGGTAACTGATGAGCTCAGGAGAACCAACTGTGAGTCCTTGGAATTGATATTTGTGTCCCTCCTATTTGAATTTCATGATTAATTCCTTAAAATCCATGAGAATGGGGCCCCAAGTGCGTAACCATTCAACACCTAACACATTGTCACAAACGCCCATGTCAATGTCAAACATATGATATTTTAGGTGGTATTGTCCAATTTGAAGACACACATTTTCACAATGCCCACCACATTTCATGGACCCACCATTGGATATCATGATTTCAAAATTGTTGATGAAACGAATATAGCAATTGATTTCCTGGGCAATGCTAAGGTGAATAAAATTATGGGTGTTTCGATTGTCAACAAGGATGATGAATTTCCAATGCTTAATATATCCAATGAGCTTGAGGGTTTTTGGAGCAGAGAAGCCAGTGAGGGAATGAAATGAAATTAGTGGTTCAACTTTAGGTGGATCAGTGGGCTCCTGGGTAGCATCGGGAAGGGATGACTCTTCAACAAGGGGACCTGCAACCTCTTCTTCAACAACATCTTATGAAATGGCCATAAAACATTTTCGTTCCTTAAACTTGTGTCCAGAAAAATATTTTTCATCACAATTATAGAAAAGACCCTTGAGTTGGCACTCAACCATTTCATCCATAGTTAATTTATGGACCTTGAGGGGAGTGGAAGGGGGAGTAGGATTTGTGGATCGAGGGAGAGGAACAAAATATGGTTTTTTGTTTTGGGAAAAAATAACTTGTTGGGCCTCTTTGGCATGTTTATTATCTTCCAACCAAGTATGAGGGAGAGCCATTAGAACTTGGGCTTGAATTTCATCCTTTAGGCCACTAATAAATAATTCCCAAAAAAACGCATTTGTCATGCCCTCGATTCGAAAGGCCAAATACTCAAAAGCATTTATAAAGTGTTCCATTGTGCCTTACTATTTCAAATTGGTCAAATGACATAGATAGTGGGTGTGAGTTTCAAAAAATTCATAGATCTTGAAAACAAACTAGGTCCATGCAATATACCCCTGACGTGCATTTTTACGCCATTGCCACCATTTCCAACATTCATTATCCAAATAGAGAACAACATAGTGAAGTTTTTCCAACTCATCAGTAATGCCATGTAGAGAAAAATAATTCTCCATTTGAGTGACCCAACCCATGGGATAATATCCATCAAATTTATTGACCTCAACTCGGGGAGGACAAGGGTCATGATGAAAGGAGTTAGATTGAAAATTTACAGAAAGAGAGAACTCAACACCATCTGGTTGGTCCGAGGAGGAAGGACCCTAGGTTCAGTTCAACAACATGTTGACAACATATTGAAGGTTGTTAAATTGGTTTATGCATTTGTCATCCATGGCATCAAATTTTTGTTGGACTTGGGTCTCAAATTTTTCAATGCCAGAATTGGTAGAGCTAATATCGAATGTCAATATTGAATGTCACTTGTTGGAGGGAATCCTTGGTGTGATTGATGGAAGCTTGCAGGTATTGGTTGCGAGTGTTGTTCATTTGGATATGGGGAGTACTGGTAAGGGGAAATGGGTGGGTGGGACCACATAAAAGGACTTATAAGTAATAGGTACTACTATGATCGGGGAAAAAGGTGGAATATAATAGGAGAGGTGGAAAATAGGGATGTTGGGAAGGGGTTGGGTCCACTAAAAAAAATAGGCTTAAAAATGAAAGGTACCACTACAATCAGGGAGAAAAGGGGAATCCAATGGAATAGGTACCGAATTAGGGTGTCGATGGGAACACTATACTCTTATTTTTTTAAATCCTATGGAGTTATACTCCGATATGAATAATACTGCAGTGTTGAAAGGCCAAAATTCTTAATAGGAAAAAAATAGTAATTTTGCAACCAGAATGCAGGAGGTGAAGTTGAATGGCAATGGATCTTGTCTATTTTGTATCTATTTCTTTGCCAAGGGTTAGTATATTTAGAGTTTCTACATACAATGGTTTTCTCTGTGTTATATCTCTTTGATATACATATAGGGTCCAATAGTAGAACTCAGCCCAATCTCTCAGGGCACCAACTAAGGAGGCTAAATCATACCCTTAGCTATACTACCCGACTACCTAGGTACTAGAGAGTATCTTCCTGAGTGGTGTTCTTAGTGGAACTATAGCATTCAGGTGGTCAATCAGCTTATCTCCAGAGCGATTCAAGATATCTAGGCCAGTCCGTATATAGGTGTTGTCTGATGCGCTACCACTCAAAGGGTTACCAACAAGGGTTACAAGTGTGGACAACAATGTGTGCTTAAGTAACAATTCTATTTCCTATGTGTATGCTTCCCCGAACATGGATTTATGCGTTGAATGACAAATCTTTGTAGCTTTAATACGCCGGAATACGTCTCTACCATGGAATAAAAAGGAACCCACAATTTTCAACCAAGGAAAGTGATCTAATACCACTTGTAAGGTACAAGATCTATTATATTAGTAGAAAAGAGAAACAATGCAGAGAATAACACTGAAATGGAAACATAAGATGGAAATATTGCAGAGATAACAACGGAAGAACAAATTATATGGAACCACAACACGAAAATTATACCTTTATTGATAGGAAAAAATTGTTCACTTGCCTCTTCAAGGGGAAAACCTCCAACAAGGAAGATATCTATTACAATAATTCTCAATACAAAGACTTCTCATGTCTCTTTCTCTTATTTATACTAATTCTATCTTCTAAAGAACCTTCTAGCAAAAGTTATTTCTAGAAGTGGAAGCTTCTATTAGGTATTCTTACATTGAATTATTCTCATTTATTAAATAGGCCTTATAGACTAATGTAGGCATTTATTGCATGGAAAATATATTTTTCTACCTACATGAGGGGTTAGGGAGGTTAAGTCCCTAACACCAACCTATTGGACACAAAAATATTCTCAACTGAGCACTAACTCAGCAACACATATCCACACCAACCTACTGTAACAATATTTGCAAGAACCAACCTATTGCAGACATCAATCCCCTCACCTGAGCTCCAAATCAATGAGATATGTGTAGAAACAAATCCAATATATTCATACACATAGTACTTTAGACTTCACCTGCATGCTTCATATTTCATACATAGCTTCAAACCCTAGTCGCATTTAGCCTTCATGCCCTAGCAAGCCTCATAGCATCATTCCCACAATATGATCCTGGACTGTAGAATCACAACCTCAAAACAAGACACTTTGCAACATCACAGACTTACAGTCCTTCATAATGCACCTTAAGAACAAGAAAACTCGAAGAAAAACCCCTTAGAATTATCATGCACACCTTTAGATCCCCAAAAGACACCCCATCTCCTTTAGTGCACCTCTTATCACTTTTGTGCACCTAGAAATTGATCTCTTACTTGGATTCTCTTCAAATGTGCACCTATATCTTGTATTTATAGTATGTATGTCCCCACTTTCAAGGATGACCTCTAAATATTGGTTGATCTGACCTATATTTTATGGCTGGTTTGTCAAATGAGAAAATTCATGTCTTTTCATTCCTAAGGAGTTAGAGAAAATTACATATACTATTGGAAACATATCGGAATAATATTTCAAACAATATAACCTATGCTCCCATTTGAGCTAGATATCTACGGTAAAAATTCCTTCAAAAAAGGGTATCCAAACTGAGCATCAATAATACAAAAATAATGTTTCCAACAATCTTCATCTTCCAATGTTTATCTTGGACATTTTAGACTCCCCCTATTTTTGACATCAATGAAAATAATATTATAAACAATCTCCCCCTTTTCCATTGATGAAAACCATTAGTCAATTCAGATACTCCCCCTGTTTGCAAATTTCCTAGTGTGTGCAAATTTACTTTTTTTGTAACTTCTCTCCCTTTGAAACCAATGGAAAAGGGATACTTCCCTTGAGCTTGTGGTTCCCTTCAAGCACTCCAATGTGCAATTTAAAAGTATATATCCAATTTCTCATTATCTAGGATGTCTCTGTTACAATTATCCAACACTGATACTTCTATTTGATTGTTTTTATTGATCAAACCTTCCACTCCAAATTCATGACATTGATCTTATGAATGGGGTGAAGCTTTGGTATTGAATTTATTTGAATTTATTTCTTACTCCACATTCCTTTTTTACAAGGAACAATCAGATGAATTCTCTTGTCCAAAAGAGTACTGTAAACTTGGATTTCCATTTTCACAAGGAAATTTCCCATTCTTACTTTTTAAAGAAATGGGGTGTACATGTTTTGAGAGAGAATTGAAACAATGAATCCTCTTCCATCTTAATCTAGCTTATCACATCCTTTCTCATAACAACTAGTTTCATCTCTCCCTCCTTATTTATTTTTCTTCCTTTTCCAAACCTTTGAGTATTCACCTTTATGTTTGTAAAGAACATATTCTTCCCTATTTTCTTTAGGAGGTCCTATTATGCTGCTTCTATAGTAATGTGTTATGTACCCATAGTTATTTCACTTATAACATTCAATATTGTAATCAAGTAGAGGATAAAATGAATAGTAGTATATGTTAGAAAACTCATGAGAAATTCTAGTTGTGTTGCTCACAAAGTCATCCTTTGAGGTTGTTGGACACTTGGGCTGACCCGGGTTCTAATTTCAAAGGTTTCCAACAAAAACCTCAAACATCGTCCCTCCTAGTAAACCAGAAGGCAACGCTACGGATAGAGTTCACATCGTAGTCTCGCCCGAGATAGATTTATGGGGGATTACAATACTCAGGTGTTTGCAGTCAAGGAAGGGATTGGGGCTGTATTATATTCCTTTACCTCATGCTACAATATTATTAACCATTCATCTACTTTAATATTCATTCCTTCATTAAACTATGCATGCATTCTATCATAATAAGATTTAACCATTCATTCTTCGACTGATAAATAACATAAAAATAAAAAAACAAGTGCAAATACACATATAAAGAGGGATACACACTCACCAACTATAAGTTTGAAGTTTTATATCAAGATTTGTAGAGGGAACTAAGTCTTTATTTGAATCAAACAAAAAAATTTCATGAAGTCTCTTTATTCCACTTAAAAGTCTTAGGAACAGCTAACTTCTTTAAAGATGAAAGCTTGGTCTCCATGTGTTTTTCTTATTGATAAATTCTATTGGTGACTCTCACTTTGATCATCATCATTTTCTGGAAACCTCCAACCTTTTGATTTTTTTTTGTCCATTTTTTCCTAAGAGTATGAACAAAAGCATGGGGAAAAGAAGCTTGTAGATGTCCTTTGAAATGAAATATATTGAAACAAAAATTTGTATTGTCATAAGGGTGTGAAAGAGAAGTTTATGAACAAAAAAGTGGCAATGGGGTGAGCATCAGCATGCACATGTTCTTGATTTGACAGGTTTGTCAATCCCCAAACTGTTACTGAGGATGCTAAGTCAGCTCCTTTGAAATAACACACACATGTTCTTAGGACCGTGTACATGCTCTTGAGAACGTACAAACATTTCTAAGAATGTGCATGTGTTGTAAACGCTCTTAAGAACGTGAAAATGTTTCTAAGAATGTGCATGTGCTCTAGGAATACATGTGTTCCTTTATTCATGTTTCTAAAAGGGGCCATGACCAATATATTTCACCAATAGATTAACTGTGGCACAAAGTTTGAAGGTAAATTCATAAAAAATGGAGAAGAATCCCTCACTCTGCGCACATGGTCTCTAGTTGATTCCATGCATTTTGATAGAATTTCATTTTTGTATAATTTCATAATTTGTTTAAATTTTTAAAACATAAACATAAATTTTATTTTTCATTATTAATTTGCAGCAAACTTAATTAACATGGAGCATGGAGAAAACCCAAACCTGACATCACCACGGGAAGGTACACTAAACCCCAACCCACAATCAACAAACATAAACATGGAAACTGATGCAAGAATGTGGTCTCTTATAACTCTTGTTCAAAAATTACTAAATACAAGATATCTCGCATGATTTTCACTATCTAGTTCCCTGAACACCATTATATCTTCCATTGCAAGTGCCTAAGGCCAATTAATTAGAATTTCTGGTTACAGGGCTAGAGTGTTTGAATATTATAGGACTGGGTGAGTGCAAGGTAATGATGATCTCTCATGATGCATTAATGGCAATACAAACATAGAAAAACAACAATTTGTTAAATTGAAGGGATTATTCAAGGTACTTTTACAATGAATTTGAATATGGTGTAAAAAGATGAAATGTAGGAAATTGAATTAGGTTTATCACAACTTTTATTTATAGAAATTCTGAATAACTATGTGAAATTTGAGTTCTTATAACAATGGTATGTTATTTTTCTGTAAAAATATTATGAACTTACGTTTATATTGAGAGGGGGGGTGAATCAAGATAAGATACTTTTTCCTTTATTAAACCATTCATTAATCATTCATTATATGAGAAACAATAATCACATATAAACTTGTTGGCAGCCATTTTGCATTTTTATCCTATCTTTATAAGCTACCCACACAAGTGTTTTGGAACCCTTGATTTTCATCGCAATATTTGAATAAAACAACACTATTATTTCTCACATTTGCACACCTACCTTTGTTCTCATTTTTATGACTGCAAGCGTGAAAACTTTGATTTCGAAGTCACGTCAATGGAATTAAAAATCGTCACTGGATTATTATGGTCAGTATTGTCTATGTGTTCATTGCATTTCCAATTTAATTATAGTCGCACAGTTGGCAAGACTCCAAGATCTTTACTCATTTGGCATTCTTTAATTGTTAATATGACTTCATTTTTATATGATTGTGATGATATTATAATGACTGTCATTGAGTCCTTAATACATTGGTGGTTTGATGTTCTATAGTCTTTCATCGATTTCCTTGACACATTGGTTTCATGAAAACACATTGACGTTGTGGTTAGACCCTTGATGTAATCATTTCATACAACACATATTTGTTATGATCGAACCCTTGGTGTTGATTTTGAATCATTGTTTTGATTTTAAAACCATGCAAACACTATTGCTTGTGCAAATTTTTAGATCGACCTACCATAAGTTTTTGTTAATTGTTTGATGTCAATACTTTTAACACATTGCAACAGTGATTTGAATCACCATATGCGCCATCGGTTGTACATTGGGAAATGACTGTTTTGCGTGGGTTGATTTCATTCCACCACCCTCGCACACTCAGGCATTAATGCCTCCCTTCTATCCCGGGTTAACTCTGTTGGTTTCGGGAAAGTCTGTGAGCTATTCGATCCTATGAATACCCTGTCCAAACCCTTGCCCATTCACCCGGATCACTTTGTGCTCCCGTCTATGGCACCTGTCATGCGCATAGAGCCAAATGGTAGCCAAACACTCTTGTTGTTCGACAATTCTCGTAAGGATTTGGAAAATGGTGGCTAGCTGGTGTTTATCCAAAAATTTGAGGTTTTCAACCTTTCGGTTGCCCAACAATTTGCCCTCACCTTCGATGGATGCAGGGCTAAGGTCAGAGACATACAACTCGATCTAAGTGAGGAATTCCTAAGCTCAGCTACAGGACTACTAGCTACAGGAAAAAGGTGGTTTAAAAATTTCAAAGTAGACGAGGTGTCATGGCCACTCCTATTCACATCAAGAAAGATTGTTAGTTGTGATAGAGGTATGCCTATCACTACCCTCAAACCCAGGTGGAACAATCTTTTGGAAATTGTTAAGCAGTTTGTGACCTGCGAAGGTCGTTATGGCTTGGTATTTCTGTATCATCTTCAGTTATTGATGAATTTTATAGGCTACCCTATGAATATGCCACATTATCTCTTACGTAGCCTGTATAAGATGTCCAAACGATTAAAGCGTGAGAAGGCTAATAGCATCCTTTTCCATCACTGCTTGATCAAACTCATTTTCGTCCACCATTTGAGCCTTAGTGGTGATTGTTGGCAAGCCTTCCTATCGAGGAATGGATTTTCCACCTCCGAGTCTGTCCAAGTGGACAAGGTTGTGGTTACTGAAACTCTGGTTGGACCAGCCATGCCACTTCATATCCTTCTACCCCCTGTCAAACCCTCGAATTGCCCCAACCTTGACCTACCCGATACCATGGCTGACCCATTTACTAAAGACAATACTAAGGCTGTCAAGAGGCCTGTGAGGAAGAAAGGTAGAGGTGACATTGCTGTCAAAGGTAAGGGAAAGAAAAATGCTCGATGGATATTGAGATGTGCTAGGAACAAACCCAAGAAAAACATTGACCAGAAGCCAATAGTGCTGAGCGAGGACTCGGACTCCGAAATTGAACGATTCTTGATTGAGAAATATCCCTATTCTCATGGCCTATGCTCTATGGAACCCTATGACTATGTTTCCAATTTACCTCTATGCCTCAAGAACAACCCTAACTATCCATGAATTAAACTTCACAATCAAACCCCTGGTAACTTGAAAGAACCCTCGCCTGTGATGCCAAAGCCCGATCAACCATCATGTACTCAATGTAATTCCTGGCTTGAACGTTATTACACGGACGTCCCCCTATTGCAATCTAAGATCAAATCGTTAGAGGAACGAGTTACAGTGTTGTCAAAGGAGAACGACAGGCTACAAGCCAACGAGAAGAAACAAAAAACCATCGATTCAATTGTCTTCAGAAATGTCGAAGCAGCAACGGCCTTTGTCAATTCAAAGTTATCATGATCGAATCATTTTCTTACTACCCAGGTATGTATTTCCATATTGATTTTGTTTTATGAGTTGGTTTGAATTAATATAACCAATTGGAGTTGTTTTCAATTAACTCTATTCGTTTTAATAGATTCAAAATGATCCTGTTATTTTCGTTTTACCAAAATGATTTCGTTATGAGTCATGTACAAAAGATTTTATTGCTAAACTCGGACGCAGCTATGATTTGGTCAATGCGATTTTATTGTTCTCAGATTAATATAAACGATTGATTTGTTTTCAATTATGTTTGGTTTGATTGAATTAGGGTATTCGATTGGGTTTTCTTTCGATTAGTTCTATTTATTTTTAATAGATTTAAAACAATCCTGTTGACTTCGATTTACCAGAAACGATTCTATTTTGTTTTGAATAAATATTCTCATTTTGGATTATGATTACATTCGATCTGTATAGAAGATTTCTTTGCTAAACTCGGACACATCTGTATTTTGATTGATATCATTTTGCATTAAGCATATTGATTGTGTCGGCCCTAAGATTAGTTCGATTCATTTCTTTTGGTCTGATTTTGATATGATTCTACATGTTTGAATTAGCATAGTCATTTATGTATGCAACGCATCAATATCAAAGATTGGTTTGATAAATACAATGTAATCTATTGATTCGCAAAACGACTCTATTAAGTTTTGGATTGACATATTTTGTCTATATTGGATTCGTATGAAAGATTTGGCTAAATCGATTATAGTATGTTTGAAATTGATTCAAAAAATGATTTCATTGTTTTCGATTTTTAAACGATTATGTCTGCTCTGAATTGGTAATAAAAGTTGTGTGACAGATCGTACATATCCTGTTATTGTTTGATTGATTCAACTACGATTTTTTTTTTTTTTTTTAAATTGGCATAAAGATTTGGTTACTTCTGGCATGAGCGATTTGCTTTGTGTTGATTTAATAATTAAAGATTTGGTTTAATAATTCCAATATATTTCTGTTAGTTTTGGATGGATTTAAAACGATTCTGTGTTCAAATTAGACCAGCTACATAATTGTGAGATTCTATAGCTCGTCTTAAAATTTAGATTTTTGTTAGTTTCACAAATAAAATATCATCTAAACTTGTCTATTCTTGTCCACTTTTTAGGTGCATACGAATTTCAATGACCAATTGGATATGCTGTGGTAGTTTAGGAGATTATTTTGTGATATAGTTTTGTTATAGGTTAGCTTTAGTCAGGAATAGAGACTTGGGAGATTATTCCCAGATTTTTTGTAAACAGTGATTGATAATTCCCATAGGGATGTTTTACCCTGTGGTCTTTAAATAATTGTTATTTTTTGTAATGGACCCATCATCGATTGTTGGGAGAACCAGACTATGGATTTATAATACAGACTGGGATGAAAGTTGATGTCTTGTAATAGCTTTAGCTTTCAATATATCAAACTTTTATTTCAAGTTTTCTTCATATCAGTTTGCAATCAATTATCGACTACTTTAGCTATCGTAATTCGTTGTAGGTTGATGTGATTTGGTTTATGTTTTATCCATATCTGATATCTCTTATTTTAAAAGTACAACAATTACTTTGTTTCAATTTAATGAATAAAGGTTTATCTTCTTCGTTAATTTAACTGTTCTGTACAAATATTTGCACAGGGATTTATCTAATTGCGATGATTTGTAAATTATAAGATTGTTGTCCTTTTTTATGTCTTGTTTGTCCTGTCATTTATATTCGAAGAGCATTGTTGTTTCCTGTTTACAAGAAGCTTGTGGAGAATCTAGTGCAGGTTTCCTCCCACCGAACAGATGAATCAACTATTGTGTGCAGGACAAACCTAAAGCATTACTTCAGGTGAGTTTGCTATTTGTTATTTAATAGTTAATTTATTAGTGTTATTGAAGTAGTTTAGATAAATACATATAGTTCAGGTTTATAGTTAGGATCATTATTTTAATTGTGCAGATTGGATAGTTTTTATTTTATTTCTTTGTCATAAAATTATAAAAATCAAAAACAATAGTTTTGTTGTCATAGGACAATTTACAAATGATTTTAGCAGGTTTTCATTTAAAATATGTAATCTGTAAATATTGTACATTTGTGATTAAGATTTAATTCTGTCGATAATTGAACATTTAATTTCTTAGAATTATTGTTATATAGTATAGACAATAGACTGTATATATTTATTTCAGATTTGTTTATTAGTTTGTTTTAATCATCGTTTTCATTTAGATTAGTTCCTTTACTTATTTTTCTTTCATTTTCCTAGGACTTATATCGGCCAATGGAGCCGCTAAACCCATCAGGGTGGATCATCCCAAACGGCTTGGGTTATTTAGACAAACCCAGACCAGATCCACTCTTCCAGTTGGTGAGTGTTCATTTTCGCCCGTCAACAAATGGCACTAGAAGGAGGGCCTGAAACTTATTAATGGCACGAGGTGGTCGTAAGACTCCTCCACCACCCAACCGCTCACCTATAGTGACAAGAAGTCATTCAAACGACAACATCCCCCCTCAAACAGCAACCACATCAAACGACGATCTACAGATCACAGTCGAACCAACAACCCCAAACCCTGCAGGTGGTGACATACAAGTGATTGTTCGCCAATATCTCTTAAGAACACATAGTGCCTTTGCCCATTTGAGGCAACCAAATAGGCCTTTGGACCAACCTTTAGATTTCTCTGATATCAGAGAACAACTTGGAGGCACTAACCTTACTTTAAACCCTACAGATCCAATCCTCAATCCTGCTGTAGGAGGATTTGGAATACCACCCTCACCACCTCCATCACCTCCTTCTTCTTCTGGAGAAGACTCTTCTAACGAAGGTATTTCTCCTTCTCAACCATCCACACTGCCTACACCAATGGCCAACTAGAACAATCCTGCTAGACCTTGGCTCGACCAGGATGCAATAGCCGTACCTGGGGCTCAGCATCCCTTACCCAAACATCCAAAGAAGTGGCTTCCCAAGTTTGACCCTGACTCTAAATAGATCATAGAAGATCACATCAAAAAGTTTATGTTAGCCATTAGACTCTGCAATGTCAAGCATGAAGACATAGTTTGTAGGTTGTTCCCCTATACTTTTGAGGGCAATGCATCTATGTGGTACTTTTCCCAACAACCCCATACCATTGTGTCTTGGGAAAAGTTTGAGTCATGCTTTCTGGAAAAATTTGGAGATGATAAGTCCCTGGAAGTTCTAATTATGGAGCTTTCTAGCTTAAGAATGAACCCAAAAGAGAAAATTAAAGACTTTAATCAAAGATTCTTAACACTTAAGAACCGAATCCCTACGGATTCCATGCGTGCCGAGAATCTTATCATAGCATACTATACTAAAGCCTTGCATCAAAGTATAGCCATTTGGGTTAAACGATCTAAGAAATCCATGTTGTTAGAGGCCTTTAAAGAGGCCATCCAAATTGAAAAAGACATACTTAGTTTAAAAGACACTACTAGCAACGAAACAGAAGCTAGTTCATCTTTAAAAAAGAAGATCGAAATCCTCCCTAGACCTGCTCAAAATAAAACACAACCTGAAAGCTCTGATTTAGAAAACTTAACTAAAGTCATTCAAAAACTGTCAAATCAAGTTATAGACTTGAAAAGGACGGCCGAAGAAGCTTCTTCGAGCAAAGGGCCCTACAAACCCCCATTCAAGAAACCTTTTCCCACCAACCGACCTAATCCAAATACCGAGGGCCTTAATCTAGAAAGTCTGCAATATGCTCTTCAAACAATTCTAGAAGCCCAGGATAACTTGATACCTCCTAAGATTCCTGAGCAGGCAGTCGAACAAGAGACAGTTCAAGAAGAATAATATTCCTTGAACATTTTTGGACACTTCTTGGATAGCATCTTTCAAGCTAACTTTGAGATAGTTCATCCCTACAATACTAGGAGTAAGACAACAAACAAACCTTCTTCCGAAAACACTACGACTTTGCCCCCAAAGAAATCTAAACCAGCTGAGACTAAACAGAGTCATGTAAACCCCAACTTAGATTATGATTTAGTTGAAGATCTTAAAAATTTAAGGGATAACATTTCTGTTTATGAGTTATTAAAATTTCCATTTCTGCTACAAAAAATGTTACAGAACATCGCAAAGAATAGCAAAAATGGTAATTTGAACAAGGTTGTTCAGAACAAAATTTTTCAGAAGACTTCCACTAAAAGTAATTCTGATCCTCATGATAAAGGAAGCCTTCTTGTAAATAATGTAACAAATGTAGATAAATTAGCTTTAGAAACTGCGAGTAAAAAACCACAAGCTTCCACACTTAGTACTCGCAGAAATGTACCTCCATTTTTGTTAACTTTCAAAATCTTTAATAGAAACGTGCACAATTGTATGGTAGACTCAGGAGCATCATCCAATGTAATTCCATGGTTTGTATGTCAAAAGATTAACACTGAAGTTGAACCATCCACTTTAAAAATCATTCAACTTGATCGAACTAGTGTAAAAGTCATAGGAAAATTAAGGAATGTCCTTATAAGATTATCGTCTAACCCCAAAGTTCATCAAGTTATTGATATTATTGTTGTGGATATTCTAGAAGTGTATGGTCTATTTTTAAGCAGGGACTGGTCGGAGTAGCTACATGGTTACTTCGCGACAGATTGGTCTCACCTGTGGCTTCCAGAGAATGACAAGCCCAACAAAATCAAGGTAATGTTGATTAAGGTTGGTTGTCATTGATGTCAAAGACCCATAGCACAAAGTTTTGGGTAATGGACCCAATAGTGTTTTATGTAAATATGACTTATTATTTTTTTGTCATGGTTGATAAGAAGTAAATATGGATGAACTCCAAAGTGGTCCCCTTATGGTGAAAGCCCTCACGGGAAGACGCTTTGTGGAGTAGGAGGACCCATGCTTGTATGAGGAATAACGAGAT
>JASDQU010739316.1:224626-238075 GCA_032191745.1 Picea mariana | reverse complement strand
GCACATGGGGTTGTAGGTTCCACACTGAGTGTGATCTGAACTGGAGTTGTTCCTTTTGTTCCTAACCTTGTACCTCTTTTTTTCCTTTCATATTTTGCAAGTAAGATTTCCTTAATCTGTTCCACAGCCTCAAGATCCTCTACCTCTTCTTCATCACTCGTTAAGCCCTCTCTATCGACTATAGCCCTCTTTTTGTTATTCATTTTATATTGGTAAGGTTTATCACTGTGCATCTTCCCAGATTTTTCCAATATATTCTCTGTTTGGTCCTCATCCATCATGATTGGGTCCATGGCCTCCTTCAACTTCCCCTTATCCAGCTCCCTTTCCATATCTTAGACTCATGTCAGTGCTTCCCTCGCTTCCCCCATGCACACAAGGAAGTTTAGTTGTCTGATTCCATGGTCATCACACCTTTGTCATACAATAAAATATTGATAGAAGTATATAGTCATCTGATGTACCTACCTCTAGGTCCCTTCAGAAAATCTTTCTCTAGAGCAGTGTATGAATTTGCAGTATCAACTGCAAACTTAGTGATAAAACCTGCAATAATATTGTCTAACCAAAAATCTACTACGTGCGTAAATTTATTGTTGAGTTGTTGCAATTGTGTGATATCCACAGGGTTCCACTCTAGTTTTCTGATCTGATTCGTAAGATGGTTTTCCTTTAGCATCAATAACCACTCCTATAATAGATGCAGGAATTCACAGAAAAATACTTCATGCAAGTCTCTAAACACATATTTGTCAAGATATTTGTGTGGTGTAAATTTAGGGTTTCTGTTTTCCTGCTGCACAAACTCAAGTTCCTTTGTCCTTAACCATATTTAAATCTCCTCTTTAATTTGATTTCATATCCTAAACATTCCCTTCTACATTTTCATTGTCCGTTATTTTCTTCAACAGATCCCTTCCACTCAATCCTGTGCAGTTCCAGCTGGAAACATAACCATTTTTTGGACGCTTGGGATGACCTAGGTTCTGATCTCAAAGGTTTCCAACAAAACCCTCAAACTATCTGCCCTCTTGGTAAACTAGAAGGCAACGATGCACACATAGTGTACAATGCAGTCTCACCTGAGATAGATTTATGGGGAACTACAATACTTATGTGTTTGCATTAAAGGAAGGATTGGGACTATATTATTTTCCTTTACCTCATGCAATAATAATTTTTTTATGTCTGGCGGAATCAACAACTAGTTGGGCATGTACTCACATTACACGTGGTTGTGTTATCCAACTTCTACCACTATAACCTCTAGATGTTCCCATGATGCCCCACACACAACACACAAGATAAGTCGGGGGGATTTGAACTCAAAACCTCATGGAAATTCATATCATGACACTTGCAAATTGAGATCCCCCCCCGGGGGATTAAAATGTTTGGAGGACATGGGGGTAGGATTTGATCCACTTATGTGTGCACGGGTCACGGTATTATTTTTAATGTAATATCTCTGGGTGCAACCACATGTTTGACCACTACCTCAAGGTTCCCCCATGGCTCCAAGTTAGGCCCTCATGGGAATTTAACCTTTCCCAAAAGTAAAAAATTCCTCTCTTTTTACCATTGGATCCAACCCCTTTAGGCGCTCATGCAACAATATTATTATCCATTCATCTACTCTAATATTCACTCCTTCATTAAAATATGCATGCATGCTATCATAATAATATTTAATCATTCATTATTTGACTGATAAATAACATAACAATAAAATAACCATTCAAGACACATAAACACAATAGATTTACCACAGTTCACCCCCCTAGGGCTACGTCCACAAAGATCTATCTCTTCCACTATTTTATTCATCTCTCTGCAAAATCTGTGTTGCATGCATTACATTCTTTAGGATTTTAGGATTTTATTCATCATTTCCTTTCCTACTACTACTTTAATTGTTGATAGAACCTTTGAGAACATTGGCATATATTTTAGGATTTTCTTCATTTTCCTTTTCTGATGGCTTTGTGACCTTAGTGCTTGCATCTCCCTTGGGTTTTTTTTTTTCTTCATAAACAAGACTTGTCTTGATGAATGGTGACCTTTGGGAACTTATATATTATCTAAGATTTTAGTACTCTTTCCAAACTTAAAGATTCTATTCAATTGATCAATTGTTTTCTCTAGTTCCTTTCTTAAGGAAATGATTTCATCTTCTAGCTTCTTGCAATTTTCTTCATTTTCTTTCAGCTGGCTTCTCACCACTTCTTCTATCAATTTTTCCTCTTCTAGTTGAGTTTTCAGGATGATAATTGTCTTCTCAGATTTTTCAAGATCATGATCCTCCTCTTCATATTTCCGCAATTTCTCTTTTTGATTTATATTATTTTCTCAATCCTTTATATTTCTTTTAAGGCACTAATGATTTTTTCTTCAATACATTCTTCTTAGGAATATGGTTTTTCCTTCTGATTATCTTCATTTTCTTCATCAGTGGGATTTGTTTCCATAGTTATGGAGGGATATTCTTCTTCATCATCACTAACTTCCCTTTTGCATATTAAATCTTAGTAGCAAAATGTTATATTCTACCAAATTTAAAGCATTTGAATGGTATCTTACCTTTGCATTCGCCAGATCCTCCTTTTAGATTTCTCACAAATTGTGCTTATTTTGTCTCTGATTCATAGTTGGAACAATCACTAGATCTCTCTTCATAAATGTTTTATATCTCGTCCCAAATCTGTTTATCTAATGTATGCTTCATTACCTTGAAAATATAAGAATATGATAGGCCTCTCAAGGTGATATCTATTTCTTTTTCATTGTTTTCACTTGACTCCTTCCCAACTTCATTTGTATAACTTGTTGTGACTGATTCCAAAATATCAAACCCAAGGTCCTTCAAATATGTCTTCATTCTCATACTTTGTTATGCATAGTTTGTTCCATCGAACAAAGGATCTCTTTTTATAGGGAGACCTTCTTTACAATCCATATGTTATGAAGATATGACTTCCAGTGGTTAAATTGTTTCTAAAGAAAACTACTATGTTACCAATGGTTGAACTTATGATTATATTGAGAGGGCGTGGATGAATCAATATGAGATATGTTTTACTTTATTAAACTATTCATCAATCATTCATTATCTGAGTAACAATAATCATATATAAACTCAAATAATAATGCATAGAATTTAACATGGGAACCCAATCAAGAGAAAACCATAAATTTATCTTTATAGATGTTTGTAGGAAGCAACCCACTATTACAAATATTATAGACACCAACCTATAGGATATACCAAGATCCTTAACTGAGCAACAAATCAGCAATATGTAGGAACCAATCTACTGGAGACACCAATCACCACAATTGAGTACCAAGTTAGTAGAACCTATAGGCACCAACCTACTGTAACAATATTTGCAAGCACCAACCTATTGGAGAAACCAATCCCCTCATTTGAGCACCATTTCAACAAGATATGTGTAGAAATCAATCCAATATCTTCATACATAGATTACTTTTGAATTCACCTACATGCCTCATACTTCAGACATAACTTCAAACCCTAGTCACATTTAGCATTCATGCCCTAGAGAGCCTTAAATCATCATTCCCAGAATATGATCCTAGACTGCATCCTCACAACCTCAAAACAATGCACTTTGCAACAACATAGACCTTCATTCCTTCATAGTGCACCTTAAGAACAATAAAAACCCCTCAGACTTCTCTTACACACCTTCAGATCCCAAAAATACACACTAGCTCCTTTAGTGTAGCTCAAATCACTTTTGTGCATGTCATACTTGATATCTTGCTTAGATTATATTCAAATTCACACATATATAATGTATTTATAGTATTTATGTCCCCACTTTCAGGGTCGATCTGTAAAGACTGGTTGAGCTAACCTAAATTTTTTGGTTGGGTTGTCGGACGAAAAAAAATCATATATCCTCATTACTAAGGGGTTAGATGGAATGACATATACTATTATAAAGGTATTGGAATAAAATTTCTAACCACATAACCTATTTTTCTATTTGATATAAATATATGGGGTAAAAATGACTTCTAAGATAGGGTATCCAAATTGAGCATCAATAATCCAAAAATAATGTTTTCAACAATCTCCATCTTGCAATATTTATCTTTGACATATATAGTCTCCCTATGTCTTTGACATCAATGAAAACAATATTTCCAATAAATATAAGGTATATGTCTTTGTTGGTGCAAGTATTAAGTATCTTAATGATGGAATTTCCTTACCAAAATTTGTATAATTATATAGAACCCATTGTTCTAGTGTGGTGTATTTTTTCAAAATTTATAACATCAATTTTTGTTTCTTTTAATTATGAAAGTCAATATATCCTTGAAATTACAAGTCCTTCCCTTAGTGCATGCTACTAGAGTCTTAACATTATATATATATATATATATATTGATCTCTTCTAGTGCAACGTATAAATTATTTTAAAAATGGTTAAGTTGACAAAACGTTATAGTAGAAATAAAAAAGGTATGTATTTTAGGATTTTAATATATGTCAAGACAAAAATAGATTAAAAATAGTAAACAATATTAATTTAAAAAAATTGTATATTTGGAATCTGCATAGTCGACTCTATCTGTGTATGTAGCTTCATCAACAATAGATTTGTGTGTCCTATAGAAAAATAACATCAAAAATAGATATATAGAGACATATTCATAAAAATGGAGTATTTTATGTATTTGAAAACCAAACCACTAGTTTTGTCATCTCGAACCTAAATCTGAGAAAACCAACTCATCATACACGTATTCTAGAGTTATCATTCTTGCCCCAAAAAGATTGAATTACAACTAACGCAAACGTGTTCCTAGGAACACGCACACCCTCTAGGAACATACAGGTGCTCTAGGAATGCACATGAGCTATAATTTATTTATTCCTATTTGTTTCATCCTTCTTCTTTTCCTCTCTTTCACCAAACCCTCATACCCACCACCCTTTGTCTCACCTATATACCCCTCTTCTTACCCCTCCCCGTCTCTCCCACTATCTCCCCTCTCTCTCTCCTACATATACCCTTCTCTTCCCCTCACTTTGTGACCCACTCCCTCTCTCTTCCCCACTCTTCCCCATTTCTTTACATCTCTCTATGTCCCTTCCCTTTCTCTCCCCCCTTCTTTATGTAGATCCCCCTCTCTCCTCAGGGTTCCGCGACCTCCCAGTCAAGGATCTTCAAATGACTGATTTGAATCAACTCTTCGGGCCTCTGCTAGAACCTGAATTTGATTCACACAGGCCCTCTTTTGGTTACCAACCTAGGCTTGATTCCTGCACACGCCTTCTCTTGTGCTTCTGGTAAATCTCAATGGTGAGCACTAGCTCCTCTTGTATGCCCTTCTTCCTACAGTCCATAGGCTATAAACTATGTTTCGCCCCCTTTGAAACTTTTACCTTCGGCTATGATTCACTTCAGGAATCCAGATTTAGGAGTTTTTGTTCTAACACTCTCTCTTTCCTCTAAAGCACTCTTCTCCCAAAGCACACCTATCTCTTCCACATGTCCTTCCTGGATCCAATGGTGTATATTTCTTTGGCCTTCGTGACTTCGACAGAAATCGCTCCTCTCTCTACGCAAATCTCTTGGAGATTTATCTCCCGACCTCTCTGATCTTTTGCCACGTATCCTCCTTGATACCAACCACTTCAATTTTACTTCACTTCTTCGGGAATTCGACATTCCCTCTCCTCGAACACTTCCAAACCTCCTAATACATGGAGTGTCAAAGGACTCTAAGACTATCCTCTATGCAACTTTCCCAGATCTTGCGGTCTAGAAAAATCCTGATTCCTTCGAATGGATCTTGCTCGCTGGTCAAGAAAATTCCAGTGGGCTCCTCCCCACTGAAGAATTTCCATCTGCTACCTCTTCTGATCTTGTTACTCCTATAAAATTTTAATCTTCCCATAATTTTTCTTCAACACTTAGTCAAATATCAACCATGTGCACACCTTGCAACATGTTTATTTCAACTTAACCCTTTTGTGGGCGATTGTGCACTCCTTGCAATAGTTCTTACACAACTTAATTTTTCCTCCTAAACAATATGACTTGAGTTTTCTTCTTCCTATGCACACCTAGCATGGTCCTCTATACTCTCTGCAAATAAAGATTCACGTTATCCCTTCTGAGCTTTTGAGTCAAACTAGACTCTGTCAATGCATGCCTTGCAAATACTATGCACTCCTTGAAAATAAAACTTCACATTATCTCTTATGAGCTTCTGAGTCAAGATAGACTCTGTCAACACACACCTTGTGCACACTATGCACTCCTTGCATGAGCTCATAGAAGAGAAACAATTGAAACCTATCTAATCCTCACAGGTTCATACATTCAACCATGTAAGGCATTCATAACATAAGAATAAGTAATAATAGAGAATGTAATTAATCAAAAATCCTACCATTCATTCAGATAGACATAGTAACAGCCATACCAAACATTTTGGATCAACGCTTCTCTGGTATATTCATTCAAATGGTATGTACATGGGCTCATACAATAATCTTCAACAACCTCAACAATAACAACTTCAATAACTTTCCATCAGTCTCATTTGGACATACGATACATATATTTATACAAGAAGGGATCATAGAGATTTTCCCTCCGACTACCTTAGTGTTATCCTATAAAAGTAAAATCTTTCAACCACTAAGTGTTATTACAATAAATGATCGATATAGACAGATAAGAGTGAATGATTTATATCTGTACTACTATTAACTACATTAAAGGAAAATACAATATCCATCGATCTCACACGATGGTTCAACCTCTTATCATTTAAGAACTACTTTAATTACAATTTTTTCAACATATTTACATGAAACCCCATCCTAAAATTCAAAATCACTTCAAAATGCATGCTAGGGTGTTGAGTTGTCCTCCACTTGCACGTTGATGACGATGCTCATGCATCATACTCTTCTGGAAAAAAAATCATGGACTTCTATCCATGACCTCCTGCACTGACTTTCCATGCTTTTGAATATCTGCTTCATTTACCGAACTTCCATCTTCTATTGGGTGTCCTTTCCACTTTACCAAATACTCAAAATAAGTCTTCTTCCTGGTTATTTTACCAATCCTCCGATCTATGATCTACTCCATCTGTGACTTTTCTTCTATAGGCATCTTCTTCTCCCACTGGATCTCTTTTTGATCTTTTGATCCTCTTGTGTCATCTTCCCTGTAAGGTTATAGGTATGAAATTTTGAATATGGGTGATATACCCACATCATCTGGAAACTCTATATCATAAGCATTTGCATCAAATTTCCCTAGGATCTTGCACGGTCCTATCTTCTTCATTTTCAACTTGTTATATGCTTCCCTTGGGAACCTTTCCTTCCCGATATGTACCATAACTTGATATCCCACTTCAAATTGAATTTCTCTCCTATGTTGCTCAACTCTGTATTTATATTCTTTGTTGTTGTTCTGCAACTGCTCTTTGATCTGATTATGAAGCTTCTTCATTTCTGCAGTGAAGTCTTCAGCTCCAGCGCTTTTGAATTCACTCTGCTCCAAATATCTAAACTTTGATACTCCTCTTTCCTTCATTACATATACTATATAGAACATAATCTTTTTTGTACTCTTGTTTGGTGAGTCATTGTACGCAAACTCTTCTTGTGACAAAATTTGATCCCACTAGCTATGATGTTTAGTGATGAGACTCCTCATCAAATTTCCTAAACTCTGATTTACCACCTCAATATGTCCATATGTTTTAGGGTCATATACTGAATTGAAGTACAGTTCCTTCCCCAGTTTCTTCCACAATGTCCTCCAAAAATGACCAACAAATTTTGTGTCTCTATCTAAGACAATACTCTTGGGCAACCCATGAAGTCTCACAACCTCTTTGAAAAACATATTTGTAATGTGTGTTGCATCATTAGTTTTCTAGAATGGGATAAATTGTGCCATATTTGATAATATATCAACTACAAAGAATATGAAATCACTTCCCCTTTGTGTTCTTAGCAATCCCAACACAAAATCCATGATTATTGCATCCCAAGGCCTATCTGGAATAGGCAATGGTTGATATAACCGAGTGTTCTGTCACTTTCCTTTTGCATACTAGAAAATATTACATTTGTTTACAAATTTCTTCGCTTCTTCCCTCATACCTGGCCAATCGTATGAGATGTTCAATTGTGCAAATGTATTGTCATGGCCAAAATGTCATGCTAGACCTCCACTGTGTTTTTCCTTCAGTAGATTATCTCTCATCGAGCACTTTGGTATGCAAAACTGGCTACCTTTAAACAACAATCCATCTTGAATTAGATACTATGTCCACTGACTTCTATCTTCGAGCATAGGATTTGCACATGCTTCATACACCTCTTTAAAATATGGATCATCACAATACATTTCCTTAAGGTGTTCAAACCCTAAGGTTTTCACTCAAAATTCATGTAGAATCAGACATCTCCTACTCAATGCATCAACAACTTTGTTAGCATTACCAGAAATATGTTTAATGACAAAATTAAAATTTTGTATAAACTCTATCCACTTACCATGTCTTTTATTTAACTTCTCCTGTCTGGTTATGAATTGTAAATTCTAATTATCGCTATACAAAACAAATTCTTTTGGAACAAGGTAGTGCCTCCATTTCTTTAAAGCTTGAATTAATGCATAAAATTATTTATCATATGTGGAGTACTTCCTCTTGGTGTCATTCAACTTCTCACTAAAATATGCAACAGGCCTATTTTCTTTGCTCGAGACTACTCCGATTGCTACTCCACTAGCATCAAATCATACTTGAAATGTCTTCCCGAAATCTGGCAAGACCAAAATCGGTTGTTATGTTATCTTCTCCTTTAATATCCTAAAACTTTTCTTAGCTTCTTCTATCCACTTAAAATACTTGTGTCTTTTCTTCATCGGATCTAATATTGATGTACAAATACAACTGAAATTTCTAATGAACTTCCAATAGAAATTTTCTAATCCATGGAAGCTTCTCACCTTGAATATGATCCTTGGTGATGACCATTCTCTGATTGTGCTCACCTTCTCTAGATTCATATTCAATTCATTTGAAGAGATTACAAAATGCAAGTAAATGATTTATGTCTTCATAAAAGAGGATTTCTTCAGAGTTATCAGCATCTTTTCCCACTGCAATCTTCTCATTACTAATGTTAAGTGCCTCAAATTGTCTTCTTTAGTTTTACTAAATACTAATATATCATCCAGATATACAATCACAAACTTACCAATAAAATCTTTTAATACCTCATTCATCAACCTCATAAAATTACTTGGAGTGTTTGTTAATCCAAATGGCATAACAAACTACTCATACAACCCTTCGTTCATTTTGAAGGTTGTTTTCCACTCATCACCTTCTCTCATCCTTATATGGTGATATCCACTTTTCAGATCTATTTTTGAAAAATAATTTGCTCCATTCAAAAAATCCATTAAGTCATCCATCCTAGGAAAAGGAAACATGTACCTGATGGTGATTTTGTTTATGGCTCTTGAGTCGGTACACATTCTCCATCCTCCATCCTTTTTCGGACTCAACACAGTTGGTACTACACATGGACCCAAGCTTTCTCTAACAAAACCCTTGTCCATCAAATCCTATACTTGTTTATTTACCTCCTCATTCTATTGAGGTGTCAATCTGTACGTTGCTTTGTTCAGTAGACTCACTCCTAGTATGATATCAATGTGATGGTTGATACTCCCGATGGGTGGAAATGAGTGAGGTAGCTCATCCACTACTATGTCAGAAATTTTTTCTAACAACTCCTTGATTTCTTCATGCAGATCATCCATAGAAGTACTTGTAAGGATGACTTTGGGCTTCCTCAACACAGTGAATTTCATCTCTTGTTCCTTCTTTACTTCACTTAGGATTTCCTTCCCACTCATGATAAGTATACTTGTGTTGGCCTCTTCCTTCACCTTCTTATACTCTATTGGTAGTAGCATGTGTGTTCTACCATTTTTCTCTAGGGTATAAGTATTTTTTCTACCATCATGAATGACATTTTTGTCAAACTACCATGGTCTCCCCAAAAGGACATGACATACATCCATGGGAATCACATCGCACAAAATCTCATCCCTATATCCTCCTATATTAAATTCAACTTGGCATTGTTTAGTTACCATTACCTAGTGTCCTTTCTGCAACCATGAGACTCTATAAGGATTCATATGTGCAGTTGTCTCCAGCTCCAATTTCTCCACCATTTCTATGGATACCAAGTTATCAGTGTTCCCACTATCAATTATCACCTTGCATACCCTATCTTTGGTCTTACAAGTAGTTTTGAACAAACTGTTCCTCTGCACTTGTTTTTCGACTTTTGGCTCGGGATTCAAGAGAACCTTCTTCATCATCAAGGATCTCCCATCTTCTGCACCTTTTACCTCAACATTCCAACTCTATGCTTATGAAATGTGAGTTTCACCTCCTCCTCCTTTATTTCCATCAGGGCATTCCCAAGACATGTGTCATATTTTTCAACAGGCATAACACTTCACCTCTCCTCCTCTGCCTCTTCCTCTTCCTCAAGGAAAATCATTCCTTCCACCATATTGTCTTCCTCAGGAACTTCATCCTCTTTATGAGTGACTGTGTGGTTTTCCAGTCTCACCCTTGGGCTTTTGTGCCTTTTCATGGACAATTCCCTTACCTCTATTTAGAATTATCACTCTGCTTCATTGGTTTTGTTTCCTAGTGATCCGTCGGATCTTTTAATGACTAAGGTTGAGTTTTAATTTTGCATGTGTTAATTAACCATTTGAGAAACTTAATGAAAGAATGAGGAAAGAAGAGGAATTATGACATCCATATACACATATGCAGATCTGAAATGAAGTAATGAACAACAAACCATAACACGAGGATTGATAACAGAGTTCGACACAACGTTGCCTACATCTCCAGGCCTTTGTCTCTATGGGGGAGGCTTCTTTATTTCTGTTCAAAATCTCAAAAATACATCACAATAGTGCCAATTCGCTACAATACTGATCTGGTCATGTTATTCCAGATCTCTAGAACCCTGCAAAGAAAACGACATGCAAAACGGACGTCCGGAGCTCCCAGAAATGGCCCGCAAGCATATGCTCCTCAATAGCTTCCCTGCATAAAATGGCTTTGGCTTGGCTTCCCTTCAGCATAACTCTGCTTTGACTGTCCTGCATGGCCTCAAATAGGCCTAGTTTATATATATCTGAAGTTGGTTATCCATCCCCAACTTCCTCCCAAAATTTGGGCTCCAAAAATGCCCATTATCTCCCAAAAATGGAGAAAATCCATTAAAATCAGGCATATAATCAATAAAAATATCAACTATACAACAAAAACCCAAAAATTGTATAAAAATATGGCATAGCCCCTGAACTTGCGAGTACTCCTGGTCATATCGGGCCATGTGGCCGAGCACTAGCCCCTCAGGCTATGCGTTGGCCCTTCCCCGACGCTAGCTCATGGTCGTGGGGCGCTTGCATAGGTCCACGGCTATATATATATAACCCCCATGCCCAAAAGGTGGACACGCTCCTGGCCCTATGGGATCCACCCAGGATCCGAGGCTGGACCCTATCCTCATACTCACCGTGTCATGGTCATGTTGTAATATGTACTGAACCGTGGGTTGGGGCTAAACCCCGGCCCTTTCCCCACCAACGAAACCTTAATTCAAATTCAAATACATTTTTTAACATATAGTTAACAAGGAACATATGTGGAGCGGGTGGTCAGCCCAGTCCTACCAGTTTGTAGGCCGGAGAAAGGTCGGGGTTTCGACCTCGGTGAACCCATATAAATTTTGCATAAACCATCAACCAACCATAGGGTGCCACATGGCATCCCATGACTGGGCCACGTGGCACCTCAAAAACCAATAGAAGTCTACCACATGTCAAATGTCGATTCTTCCACCAGTCTACCACGTAACCTACCACCGTACCTACCCAGTCAGCTGCTGATGTCATCCCGTGCCACGTGTCACCCTTACAGTGGTGACACATGTCACCCATAGATTGGTCCAACTGTCTTCCCGTACGCCACATCAGCCTGCCACATGTCATCTTCAGGAGCTTCCACATCATCTGTATGGCCGGATGGCCTGTATAGTCAGCATGCCATGTGGCACTGTACGGACTGTATAGTCATCCCCTTTTTTTCCCTGTTTGGGTTTTCGGACAAAACGCGATATATTTCGCATACAAATCCCATTTGATGAAGTAAATATATGGCTGGAATCACGAAGACGAGATGGATGCAATTGCGCTGGTTTCATCGGATTCTGAGCACTTTCATTTTTGAGCCTTTTTTAGCCCTGTCAGGCTTCTAGATCCGATTCTGGATCACACCTCCCCACTAAAAGACCTTTTGGTCCCCAAATGGTTACTGACCAATCAACAAGCTTAGGATAGGCCACCCGGCTTGTCCTCTATCTTTGAACTATGTCCTGTGCACCTGTCTCATCAAGATCAACTGTAACAAAATCATGACAACTGACAATATATTGTTAGCCATTTGAACCCTGTTACATCTTACTGAAGCCACTATCATCCATGTAGAAAACATTACTAATGATAGCATCAAAAATATGACTGCAAATGAGCTGATATACTTGTAATATTTGCATGACATGAGCTTATATTGAAGCAACTTATGATTGATTTTCCATTCAACAATCATTTCTTGTTCTTGCTTAAGATCGATTACTTCATTTGAAACAATTATTGGTTTGTTGCTTGCTTGCACTGCCTTCTTTAATTGTTCCATTGTTTGAAGTGTTTTATTTTCTTTACCATGATGAGCATGAACCACATAATCTTGACCTGCTTTAGTGAATTGATATTGATTCTTTGTCCTGTAGAAGATTGCCTTACGATCATATAAGTATGGACTACCTAAGATCATTCCACATTCTCTTAACGGCACTACATCACATGTTACTTTGTCCACATACTTAGATGAAATTGCAAATTTGATTGTGCACTGCTTTTTTATGTGCATTTGATGATGATTGCTTATCCATTTAAGTGTGTAAGGCTTATGATGTAGTTGTGTTTTTAACCCCAATTGCTTAACCAATTCTTCTGAGATTAGATTAGATTGAGATCCATTTTCGATTAATGTGTCTATCTTAATGTGTCGCATGATTACCCTTATATGAAACAACTTGTTTCTACAATCAATGTCTTCACCAAATCTACCTGTCATACCAACCAATGAGATCTTTGACTCATCACCTGAATCCGATCCCAAGTCTGTGGGTTTTGTTGTCGTTGCCACTGTTTGCGTTCCCTTCTTTTCCTTGAACCACTTTGGCCTCTTCTCGAGATGCAACTGCCAACATATGTCCTCATCATGTCCCTCTTTCTTGCAATGCTTGCAAGAGGGATTTCCTTC